>JAAGNO010005878.1:0-22176 GCA_033439905.1 Ceryle rudis | reverse complement strand
GTTTGTTTTTCTACTTGGGAGTGTTACGGGGAGAGGTTGTTAGCGAGGACTGAGGGAAAAAAAAAAAATTCATTGAGAGCCTCAGCCTTCTCGTCATCTCTTGTCACTAGCTCCCTGTTCTTGTTCTTCGGGGGGGGGTATGTTTTCTTCAGGGGGGGGTATGTTTTCTTGACTTGAGATCAAAATCTTTCTTTCCTGACTTTTTAAATAAAGTGAGTGCAATATATTATCCTTCTCTGACTGCTGTGGGTTTTATTCACAAATGAGACACAACTTTCTCCCAATCACAACTCTTTCAGCACCCCATAGAACTGAGCATGTTCAGCTTCCCTTGTTAGTCCCTAACCTGTTCTCTCACTGCTGGCTGCCCCTTGTCTTTTCCAAATCTTGTTGGTATGCAGAAGTATCTTGGAAAAGGCTTTTCTAGTAAGAACAAAGCCAAAAAAAAAAAAACCCCAAACCATTTAATTTCTGGCTTTTCCACACTGTGAATCAGACAACTGTCTCTTCCACCCACAAGGGATCCATAGTTTCCCTGAACCAATACTCTCTGTGAACCACTACTCTGACCAACCTGCAGGCTCAGAAGCAAGACTTGGCAAGAGAGATGGCGCTTTCTCATAAAGGAAAGCAGAGGAGGAACACTGTCTAGGCAGTTCACATTCTTCTCCTGCTTCAGCTGCTATAGTTGCCTGGGGACTCCTCCAAAGAATGAAATAAAAGTACCTGTTCTGTGCCCACTACTGGACAGACTCAGGCAGCATTGTGCTGTCTAACATACTACACCAGCTGTCCCACAGTGGTGGAAAGACAGCTTCTGTACTGTTCAGAAAGCAGAATTTTGCTTCTGTGTAAGTGAAATCAATGGTTGCCTGCAGAAGGGTGACATTGTCTTCTTAAGTAGAAGAAATTTTGGCACAGTGGGGAACAGGATAACAACTGAACAGCATTACAGACACAGCTTAAAGATGAGAAGGGGGAAGAGTAAGATGAGGAAATGTGGAGAAAAATACAATATCCAAGACAAAGACCACAAAGAGAGAAAAGGGAGAAAACCCAGCAGTGTACACAAAGAACAGGCAATCAGAAAGCAGAGAAATGAAAGACTGAAGACAAAACAGATCAAGGGCTCTAACAATATCTCATTGTGCCAAAGAGGGAAAAACACTGACTCACCAAACTCATTTAGTGGAACAAAACAGTAAAGGAATGAGAAAGCATGAGCCATAAAACAAAATAAAAGTCAGTTTATCAATCCAAACTAGATTTTGGATTTGGATTTTGTGATTTTCATAGATGTCTCTGAAATCATCATGACTGCCTCCTCTGGTCAATGACCACGTGGTCTTTTAAAGTAGTTGTGAGTTGCATAGCAGAGAAGAAAAGGAATGTATTCTCCTTGGTCACTTAAGCTGAGTGTAAAGATAACAATGTACTGATATAGAAAAAGCAACACGATTCTGTTTTACGCACTTTTAGTAATTTGCAATGATCTGGGCTGCTCTCGCTGAGTCACAATTATATCAAAACCTCAGAGTTTGTTCCAAGACTGCTGAACATAATGTACGTGTTCTGGGTAAGGAGGCATCTCTGCTCCTTACCTCAGAAGTTCTGCTGTTTCCTAGCCTGTCTACCTTTGCTTAATGCAGAAAAATATTGTATGTAACTATCAGGAGTAAGTGGCTCCCATCTGATGCAGAGGGAACTTTTTCTATTTGCATATTGAAAGTTAATTTTTAGGAATAAAACTCTCTTAGAAAAAATCCCTTACAGAAAACTGCATATTACGAAAGAGTAGCAGCACATTATTGTTGAATCCTGAGCATTAACTGTAACACTGCTATACAGAGTGTTAATATGCCATTTTCATAATGAATTTAAAGATTTCTGTGTATGTACAAAGTTAAAATTTATAAAAACTTGGCTTTTGTTGAGGTTAAGAAATACATTTGATTTTTTATGTGTGTTCTGTACACTATAATGATTACATTAGCAGGTAGTATACTTTGCTCTTTTATTCAATTATTCATAGTTAAACTGACATCAGAGACCATCTTTCATTCAGAGACCAAGAAGGAAAAGATGATTTTTATAAGTGCCATTTATCAACATAAATTCCTTCCTTCTAATCAACCTGGTAATTAAACACTCAAGAAAAAGTGTTACCAAATAAAGAAAAAGAAACCAAAGTATCCTGCTATAGTCCTTTTCTTGTCACAAAGCTTCTTTTCACTTGAGTTTCCTAAGTAAAGCTGCCTCCATCTAACACCACTTATGGTTTTCAGTTCCTTGTTCTAAAGTGTCCCTATTTTCTTTCTCTTTTCCTGTTCTTAAGGTTTGATTGTACTTAAACCAATGAAAAATACTGAGGTTTCTGAAAAATGTCATAATTAAGATCTCTTCCAGAAAACTGTGGTGGATGTATTTATTAATTTGTACTTGCATTACAGAAGTGTCTGAAGGACTCTCTGTGATATGTGAGGTACGAACACTTCTTGAAACATAGTCCTGCTCTAAAGTTTTAGTGAAAAGGAAAAGAATTTGACGAATGTGAGGAGTATTATTTCCATTTGTGAATGGATACTTGAAACACAGATAAATGAAGTGTCATTCTGAAAGTTATGGAGACGAACTGTGCCAGAACTAGAAATGAATCAGGTCTCCTGAGTCCACACCCTGGGTTTCACCCATGAAAAAATTTACACTTCTCCATATGCTTTCACCCTTGTCTTTCAAAGGGTTTATACTTTTAAGTTCACAATCATATTCCAAGCTCCTGGAACACATTATGGGGAAAATAAAGTTCCTACCTTACCAACCTGACAGACCATCTGTCAGAATTTACCATACAAATGAAACTAAATCCCATAAACAAATGTCTGGTTTAATCCTAATGTCAGTGTTCTATATTCAACAAGACACTCAGTGTTTATACTCCTTGTTCAATGTTGCTGTATTGCTCCCATCAATACTAACACTGGATATTCCTTGCAGAGCCAAAGGGGTCCAAGATCAACCCCAAAACATGGTATTGAGTTCCTGGGCAATGACCTGAACAGATTTTTTAAGTCTATCTAGCAGATTTGAAGCACTTATTGAAAAAGCATAAGTGAAATTCTTGGTTTATTTCTTCTAGCTAAACAATCTCAGATCTACATCAATAAACAGCAATATTAGTGCTTCCTGATTCTAATGAATTAACTCCCAGATCTGATAAATTGTTAAGGGTTTTGTAAATGTCATCATGAGCCCTTTAATTTACAGTAAACTGAGGTAAAATGACACAGACATCTTCCAAAGATTCCTGACACAAAGTGCTGACAGCAGAAAGAAGTCTCCCATGAACTTGTTTTTTCCACATATCCACTCTACTGTTTGCATGATGCTTTAAAACCAGCTTCATTTTAATTTTTTAATGCACAGGAGTTTCCAAATTGAGTTTATGGGTATTAGAGCACTGTGTGACCTGCTGGACTGTTCCTTACATAGGGTGAGACATTTTTCATGGCATTTATGCA
Source organism: Ceryle rudis (assembly GCA_033439905.1). Taxonomy (NCBI): domain Eukaryota; kingdom Metazoa; phylum Chordata; class Aves; order Coraciiformes; family Cerylidae; genus Ceryle; species Ceryle rudis. The sequence continues at coordinate 18,658 of JAAGNO010005878.1, read as the reverse complement.
TTATCCTTATGTAGCCCTCATGAGGTGGTGTTAGACATGTTTTATGTATCAGCCCAACAACATTTATTATTAAGCAATCAAATTTATCAGCAGGGCAGACAATCCTTTAATGTAAACACTTAGGTTGTTCACAGCCAGTCAGATGCCACAGAAAAGAAAAGAAACTTGAAATTGCAGTCTAATCTAAACTAGTCTCAGGTTGGGATCTCATTGTCTCCCATAAATAAGAATTTAAAAGCTTTCTGCTACAAATTTATTACAAGTCCAAATAATATTTTTAAACCTAAATATTATAATGGCAACACTAATAATACACATTCTCAGTATTACAATTCTTTTAATCAAGGTTTTCTTAATTATTTTTGTTTGGAAAACCTCCCAATTATTGTACTAAGTTGATTTTTCTTGGGCTGACAGATTTCAGTCAGGGGTATACAATATTATAAAAATGAAACATTACTGTTTAAATGTTTAAGACCTTGCCATGGTAGCTGGCAGAGAGTCATCAATTTCTCACTAGCCACTGAACAAGCAAGAGGAAGACCAACTTTTTCTGTCATAAGCTTTGAAGCTGAAAAATTATGCCTAAACTCTTAAATTCACTATAGGAGTGTTCATATAAGGGATTTGACACCATTCACTGAATTTAAAGAAGTCACCATTAGATAAATGGATGAAGTTTTCTGTGTAATAAAGATGAACTATTTGTATCTGATGACCCTTGCAAAGATCCTAATAACTTGCATTTACCTGTCTTTTCGGAAGCCTTCCTGACATGAATAGAGAAGCATGAACTGGAAAGGACCAGGACCTGGAGAGTTGTTTCACTGGAAGCAGCTATCACCACAGAGATTTCAAGAGACTTCATAACTAAGAACTTCATCATAGATGACCAGGTGGAAAAAAGTGGAGCTTTTAAGAGTTCTGTTTCACACACAAGAAATTATGTTGTCCTCTTATGTAATTATATACAGCTTTGAGAAATTTGTCATCAGCTATTTAATTATTTTTGAAGAGGAAGAGCATAATAATAATTCCTTATAATCTGGATTAAAGAATGAAAAACAGAATGTCATAGTAACAGAAAAAAATATCAGGACAATAGTTTGGGAACATATCTCCCCACTGTTTGGAAAGAACAGAATAAATGCAGGGAAACACAAAATGAGGAACAAAGCTGACACAAGAACTAGATCATAAGACATAAGGTGAGAGTACGGAAGCTAAATTTATGGAGTCTGGAAGAGCAAAAAGCTCATGGGCAACATTATTTCAGCCTATAAATATCTTCAAGGTAAGGATATAAATGAAAGGAGGAAATTATTCAGTCTCAAACTTTGAGTACTAGAAGAAAAGGTCTGGACTTAAGGAAGCTTAGGTAAAAGTTTTTAGCTATAGGAGTAGATGAGACAGCAAACAGACTGAAAATGTGACATTCAAGGTACTGACCCTGAAATTGGGTGTTCACACCAATAGATAATATTTTACTTGTGCATTTTCATCTATCAGATTTCTTGCTACTACAGGAACCTAAGCTGCCCTTGATTTCTCTCATTCTCTTCTCAGGCACCAGTTTCTGATACTTTAGCATAATGTACTACTCGTTTTAAGTTTGTCATAGGTTATATGGGAAGGGAAAAGTTTCTAATGGCCTGAGATAAGCGTATGTCTATGAGGTAGAATGGGGAAGGTAGAAGAAACTTTTTTTATAGCTCTTTCTGTAGGTGTTACATAGATACCAACTTTTGTGGATGATATGAGTGCTCTTTTCCATAGCAACTTCCAAATACCACATCTATCCTTTTTCTTGATGCAGACACTTCATATAACAGACACTTCATTTTCCTTCCTAAGCTTCATATCTTGCTTCACTGGAACACCTCCTTAGAAATACTCCTACCTTATTCAAATGGCTTCAGACACCCTATTTTATTGCTATTCCTGCTCCTTCTATGACCCTACCTTCAAACCAATCTTTCATCGTGACCACAATCTTGCAAGAACATCTGAAGATACCATCACACATTGCAAGTGTTCTAAAGAAGGAACTTCCAAAGCTTTCTCTCCTCCTCCTTCACCTTTTATAGCACTATTTAAAGTATTAAATAAGATATATCTCACCTTCGAAATAGTTATTTCCAAAGATGTGCTAGTCCTCTGCCAGCTCGTGTATGACCATAAAGTGAAAATACAGCACATCTTCGTAATTACCACACTCAAATGATAAAAATCTTAAGGGCTGGATGGTGGGTCTGTTTACTAAGTTTACCAGGGATTTATGGCACTTCTAAGCCACTATAAGCCTACCTGCATGTTGCTCTTAGCGAAAAACGTAGCAACCATATCTAAAAATTTGATAGCAATTTTATGTAAGCTTTTCTTATACTGTAGGGGAAGAAATAAGTTCCAGAGCCACAAGATCAACAACAAAACATTTTCCTGAGAACCTGGATCTTGTTTCTTTCCATGACTTCACTAAGACAAAATAATAGACTATGTTCCTCTGTCGAAGGAAGTAAAACTGAATTCAGTTCTTTGAAAAACAGATTTTACCTACACCAAATGAACACAAACCATAGCTGATGAACAGAAGACTTTATCTCTTTGGCTAACAAAGTACTATGCTGTAATTCAAAAGGCTAATGTTAGCGTTTAATGTGTTAAAAAAATAGTAAGAGAGCCATATTAATTTATAGATAACAGAATCAAGTCTGCTGACTACCACTAACACTGGAACTATGGAGAGATTCCAAAGAAGACCAGAAACGTGATTAAAGAATTAAGAAGTTGGCAAAAAGTTCAGTGAAGGAAATTTAAGTCGAGCTCCTAAGAGCTGATCATTGTGGGGAGAAGAGCTTGTCCGTAGTCTTCAACTATATGAGACTGCTGGAAGAAGAAAGAACTAATCTGTTTTCCTTCTTCACAATGGATAGAACAAATAATAAGAGCCTTATATTTTTGAATAGAGATTTAAGTTAGACCTCAGGAAAAAGCTTTCTAATGATAAGTACAGTTAAGTACTGGAATAGATTTATTAGGGAGATTATGAATGACAGAATCATTTGAGTTTTTCAAGAACAGTTTAGACAAACTGTAGTTAAGAATGGTTTAGATAGAATCAATCCTGCCCTGAGGCAAGGAAAACTTGTATTTAATTCTGCCAAGAGGCAGGAGCATGGACCAGATAATCTCTTGAAATCCCTTTCAAGACATTTCCTATCGTAAGATTTAATGCATGAAAGATGTAGCTAATTTCATTTAGGCAATAAATAATATACATGTTTTTAACAGGGAAGATAATTTATTAGTGAACAACTGAAAAACTTGATCAGTGGTATGGCTGATTCTCCATCCATTTTAAACAATTTTTAAAATAAGACTGAACATAGACACTTAAAATAATAGCCAAATTCAGTTATAGTTGATACTGGGACAGGACAACAGAATTATTTCAGGAGAAGTACTGTGATCTGTGTTATGCAGGATGTCACAATGGCTCTAACCTGCTTAATAATCTGTTCATTTTGTTTAGTATTTTATATTTTGTTTGTTTGCTTTTTCCATTGGTTATTTTCATTTATAAAATCACTTCTTGTCTCTGAAATCATGTAAAATGCTTTAAAAATTTCAGAACAGGTAACAGCTTATCCCATGTACCCTTTCTAGTTGTTAATGCTTCCACATATAGTGGCTTACCCACTATGGGAGGGGAGACAGTCCCCTTTTAATGACTGCAGACCATAGGATAAAAATTCCACTAATGTGTGCGAGGCAAACATCCTTATAATAGTTAAGTTAATTAAGATGTGATTAATGGATATACAGATGAAATGCATTCTCCACCTCAGTGGAAACATCCTTAATTAAGATAGATTTAAGTACTAGGCATTAGATTGCAAATGGAAGCAAGAACAACGGAAGTACTCAGAATAGTTTCTCTCCTTTCATGCAGCTTTTTGACATATTTAAAGAATTACTTGATTTACTCCAGTTTGCAGATACGGGACTACATGGCTGAGCAAACCAAGAAACCACATATAAGGCAAAGAATTGTGTTCATCTCCATCTGTTACTTCCTTCCCTAAAGGACAGAGCTATCTACAGCACAGAACAAAGGCCAATTTGCCTTGATTAGTTTAAGTGCAGCTTAAGGGCAGCTGATTCACAAAAAAAAAAGTAAAAGAGAGGAAAGATGAAGCCCATCTCCGAAGGAATTTGAGTCACTGGGCAGTTCAAACAGCAAACTGTTTATAATTAGGAAACCTACTTCAGCATTCACTGAGAGAAAAGGTGAATTCCCACTAACTTTATATAGGCACGGTGCATTCCAAGAAAAAAACTGACATTAAGTGAATTGATATTTTCATTTTAATCTTGGCATGGGTATACAGAAATTAGACTGAAGATCTGGATTCCTGAGACCTGTTCAGTGGACTTATTTATCTCACAAAGCTTCATTTCTCTAAGACCTCTTACATGACTTTCTCATTTCTCTTGGAGAAAGGCATTTCACTTTTTCCTTACGCCTCCTGCTCACAATCTGTAAAGGATAGTACGACAGTAATGTTGAAAAACAGGAGGGCTAAGAAAGACCCAAGAAGGCATATCAAAAGACTGCTGTGTACCTGTTTATGCAATTATTATGAAGGACAATTACATCCATCTGTGTGCTAGGGGCCAAAACAAGTGTAAGAAATCCTTTTAGCCCACCTCTGGTTACCTTCTGGGGGCTTCAGTCAGTCCAGATCCACACTACTGTGTCTCTGCAGCATAACTTTCACCCTAAGTGAGATAAATAATGTACAGCAGAAAGCTATTTCCTCTGCACTTAAGCAATGGTTTTAGTTAGATCTCAGCATTACTTTTTAGGGCTAATTTAATTCAAGATGCAAACAAGAGCAAAGGTTTTATTGTGAACAGACATTCCAGTTCCATCTGCAGTGGCAGTTAACGGGGTGTCTCACAAACAATGGGAGAAAGGGGCAAAAAGTTCACTGTCAATTTTGATACTGACTGTTCATATCACAAGTACTAGCAGACCAAAGTATGATGAATATTTGAACTGCTTGCAAACACAAATCATGTTGAACAGGGTAAGTGCATCTCCATTTATTATGCAGGGAGCTTAGGAAGGCAGAATATATTTATTGTTAATAGAATATTCACTTCAAGCTATACCAATATAGCTTTTGTTTTGATAAAACTTGTCCTTGGGGAGCCAAACACAAACTTCTGAGCTTTTGCAAGGAATGATATATATTTACTGGTTAACTCAGTCTGGATCTGAGTTGCCAGATGACTTTTATTCTGAAGGTGATTCTGCATCTTTACAGAGGGAGTGAAACCACCTAAGTGAAGAACAAAAGTTTTCTCCCTTTTTCACCCATATAAAAGATGCATAGAGGTGTAAGACATCATGGAGTTACACACAGTGCCCCTTTTTTGCCCTTCATGTAGACTAATGTGACTTTAAAATAAAAAATAAATTTTATCACAGAAAAATAATAAAAAAAGGCAAGTACTGGGAAGCAATTGGTCAGCTTTTATAAACAAGAAATAATGTAACCTTTTACTCCACCTCTGAAGCCTGGGATTTATTTCAGTTCTGTGTCTTCAAAGAAAGAAAAAAAGGCCAAAACCTAAAATAAACAACTGATAGGTTCAAAGCATACAACCGAGAGCTGAATTTTGAAAGTACCTTGATTCCAGAGTAACAAGGATCCATGTTTTTGGATCTAGATGGCAAAAAGGTAATTTCTGACCTGAATCTAGACACACAGGAACAGAATCAGATGAGTCTGTTTCATTTATTCATATATATGTTTACACACATACACACATATATATCTTTCTCTTCTCATATGATTAAATTCATAACATGATATCACATATACCATATCAGATAGACTTGATGAAAGAAGGTGAAAAAGAGCAAAAAATTACTGTTAGTTTTACTGAATAACACAAACTCATTATCAGGGCTAAAAAGAAAAATACAAATTGTTTGCCACACCCCAGTGGTGACAGAGGTTTCTAAAGGATAAATCAAGGACATAAAAATTAAAGCATCAGTGATTCTGCTGGAATATGCTTGAAGCCATTTTAATGACTCTTGCAAAATGCATTGAGGAGGAAAAATTGTGTCATTCTGAAGCAATGTGAATGGATGAACAAACAAAATGACCACCTAGAAACATCTTACATAGCCTTTATTACTGCAATAGCAGCAACAGTACTATTAAATAAATACAGTCTTCTATGGATATTCATATTTAAAAGAATCAATACCCAATACTTTTTAGCCTGCTCCATATCCCTTTATTGCCATTCTAGGAGGAAAAAAAAGCATTAAAAACTGACTCATATTTAGATGACCAGTTTCAGACAGTTATGAGTAACACAAATGGGAAGGCCATGACTAGGGAGCAACTTTGCAGGAAAGGAGAGAATAAAATGTTTTTCTCTATCGTCTCTCCACTGATCCTCTTAAACAGGTGATAAATTTCACTTCTTTTTGGGAAGACAGAATTAAGCCTTCAAGTAAGGTTTCATAAAGCACAACTAGACATTTATGACTTGTATGCAGAGGAATTATATGAAACAAAGAAATAAACACATTCTAGAAAATAGTATGCAGTGTAAGAAAGTCTGGACAAAGCAGTATGTTTTTATCTTCTCAGAGATGACAGCACAAGGGTAGCAGCAATAATAAGTGGTTTCAAAACAGATGTTATAGTCCAATACAGTTCCATCTGAACTCCACATGCTTCAGTGGACAGAGACAAAAATGCTTTAGGATGAGATTGTGCAAACCACCATGTTATTTGGTGAAACACTGGAACAGATTTCCCAGGGAGGTGGTTGAGGCCCCATCCCTGGAGATATTCAAGGTGAGGCCGGACAAGGCTCTGAGTAACCTGATCTACTTGAGGATGTCACTGCTCACTGCAGGGGGGTTGGACTAGATGACCTTTAGAGGTCCCTTCCAGCCCAAGGCATTCTATGATTCTATTTTCAGTTAGACCACTCATGTCATTAAGGTTTTGCTAGGCTGGCTAAGAGTTTTGAATTCTGGACTGAGTGGAGAATCACTACAATACCTTCTCAGATCTTGAAGCCAACAGCCCCAAATGAACAGGACAGTATTTACTGCAAGTGAAATGAACTACAACATACAAAGTTAATTGACAGCTGTTCACCCTTCATCAGTATGCCTCTACAGACAAGACTTGGACTGCTGCTTGCTTCACCTGACAAACTGTTAAAGTGGCTTCTTCTTATTATACCAGAAAGCTAGCAAATGAGCTAAAAGCAACCAAAAATCCTCCAAACACTCTTCTTGGAAGTGAACTCATAAATAAGAAGAAACACTGTATGAAAACACTCTGTTTCTAGAAATACAATATCACCAGGACACACTTTAAAAAAAAAAGACAATTTTGCAATGTAAGATTATTTTCTAAGTTATATACACACACATACTCTAGGAGTAACAGTGTTAGTATTTCAGAAGGTAAATCTAGGTAGTTACAAAGTGTCAGATTCATTTAGGTTGGAAAAGACCTTTAAAATCATCAAGTCTAACCCTAAAACCCAGCACTTCCAAAGCTACCAGTAAACAATGTCCTTTACCACATCTTTTAAATACTTCTAGGGATGGGGACTTCACCACTTCCCTGGGCAGCCTGTTCCAGGGCTTGACAGTCCCTTTTGGGGTAGAAATTTTTCCTAATATCTGTAAATGTAGCACTTCAGGACATGGTTTAGTGGTGGACTTGGCAGTGTTAGGTTAACAGTTGAACTTGATGATCCATATTTCTGTGAAATGAGGGTGGGAGTCACTAATGAGGCAAGGCAGGGCAGGAAGGGGTGAAGCAATGCCAAATCTGAAGGATTCCTAGCAACACTGGGGTTTGCAAACTCTATCTTCTAAGGTTTTCCCATTCCCTTCCCATTCCTTTACCTGCCCTTTCATGCCCTTTCTCCCTTCCCATAGAATACCTGCACTCGTTTTGATAATTTTACTATGAGTGACTCAAAGATCAAATTCCTCCTTGTCTAGTCTCACAAGACTGTTTCCCTCAAAACCAAAACATACATCTTCAGACACAAACTTGTGCTCACATACACAATAGAAAACTCCCAACAATCCACTACTTGAAATATTTGCTTATTCACTGGAAAATTCTGAAAATTAACAAACGGTAAGGCAGAAACACCTATTTCAAGCAAGATTTCCAGGCATACTTCTCAATAATATGAGCACGGGAATTTTTTAGTCAGCAAAATACTATAGAAAAGGCCAAGCTTAGTATTGAAACTACAAAGAATACTAGAAAACCCCAAATTTAAAAAGAACATTCACTGTCACGTGTAGGTTATCTTCCCTTTCCTTTCTTTCTTAGATTACTATGTCAATGTAATTTACATGACTGTAAAAAAGCATAAAATCTATTAAGATATGAATATTAAAATCTTACTTTGTCACCACTTCTTGTAATACAGAATAGTGCTGTTTGCAGAAAATGCAGATGAAAAACAAAACAATAATATGGAGATAGTTTGTAGAGATACAGCAATCTACTACTTTAGTGTAGCTGTGCTATATAGTGCGGTGATTCCATAGTCATTGTTTCACAAAAAAAAAGAAAACTTTTTTTTCCTTACTGTGGATGAAAGTCACACTATGAACTCAGTATCAACTGAAGGAATTACGCTGCCAAATTATAAATCATAACAAGGGACAGAAGAAGAACTAAAGGCACAGACTCAAAATTCTCTCAAGATTCCTTCATTTCTTTGTAGAGAAGTGATTCGACTTGCTTTGATAAATTCCTAATGTAGTGTGGAAATGGGTTTACTAGACATATAGTATATCAACTGGTTACCTGCCAAGGAATGTAAAACTCATGGGGAATCCTATTCAATGTCGATTTTGAAGTCCCAGTGAAACTAAATACCAGTTAGCTTAAAGGGTCAAATAAGTGAGTAGTGTCAACAGGATTTCAGTTATTTTCATCCTTGTATGCACTCACTACTAAATTCTTTCTGTTGTGTGTGTATGTCTGGGCCTGAACAGAGGCACAGGTATTAGTTAATCCCTGCTGATAGCATTACAAACAATCATGCTAATGGAGGGGGATTGCTAGTAGGATAAGAAGCCTTTAGCCTCTAGTTGTCAGTTCAAAGGATGTCTGGGTCGATAAGTAGTCAGAAGTCCTTTATCACCTGATGGCTGCTAACTGATGTGAATGAAATAACAATGGGTGAATCCTCTTTCTAAAACACAAATCAAGCTTACCAGAGGAAGGGTAAGGACATTTATTTTAAATAGCTATATGAGGCCAATTCCCCAGAGTACAGGGGGATTTGGAAAATGTAAAGGTGGCAAAACATGTCGGCATCTGCCGTACTTCTGTGAAATAACAGACGTGCTCTCTAAATCTATTCACATCCTACATGGCTCTGCTGACAGCTCTTCATGGTAAGTTAAAAGGTGTTTATTTGATATTAGACGTGTAAGGCACTTACTGATCACCTGGAGTGTGTTCAGAGGTCTTGCTATGGAGAAGAGAAGTCAGACAAGGAGAAATGACTAAAGCTCACCCACCTCCTTTGTCACAGATCTCTCGTGTACTTCATGGGGAGTCTCACGATATCTATTTTATCTGATGTGTATTAATATCTACATTTCAGGTACTTTCTTCCAGATAACAGAAAACTGAGCAAGCAGACTTCGGGGCTATGACACTCTAAAAAATGTGTGAGAAGAATCAGTCCCCTCAGAAATAAGAATATATAAAAAAAATATTCTACCAGTAGCAAGAATTCTGTTAGAAATAACTACCAGGAAATGCTGAGCACAGTAGGACTTTTTTTTTTTCTTCTTCTTTTAGATGTCTCAGTGATGGCTGTCAGGACAGGCGTCCCTTTTATAAAAGAGTTTGCCACGATGGTGTGTAAAGCTGTGCTGATACCTCACAGGACTTAGATGCCATATCACTTAGAAACCTAGTGAGAGCTAACTAACTGCTCAGCATAGGTAGTTTTGGAAACAAACAGAAAACTTCTATTTGATTTTTGAATTTTCAGGTATAGAAAATGGTAAAGGTGTTTGAAGATAAACAGCCAACACACCCAGTTTGTAGGTCTGGACTTTCTGTTAGATCATTTCAGAGTTCTCCCCCAGCTGTTGAACACCTCAGTTGTGCTATATAAACCTTTCAAGTGAAGTACTGATGTATTTCATGAAAAAAAGCATGGGTATGATGAAGCGGTATGATTTTATGCATGTGTTGCACCATTACACAGTGTTATGCTTAAAAAAACTTAGCTTGTAAGATGTATTTATGCACACTCAGCTCGTGATTTTTTTAATAAGTAACCATTTTTGTTTATCGTTATTCATACATTTTCTCTTGACCTCCACATAGCAGTCTAAACTGAATGTAGAACACTTGGAAAAAGCAGCTGCTTAATTATTAAAACGACTCACTTGTTTTTAACTGTTCTAGCCTCTCTGATGCTAAAGGTAAACCTTCCCAGTGTTTCCTTGGGAGCAGAGTTAAAATTCAGAAGAGCACACTGGAAAACTTCCCCTCCAGCTGGGGATTGTTCTACAATATCTTTGTCACATAACAAATTAATTTGTCTTATGTACAGGCATATAGCATACATTTTATAACCTCCATGTACAACAGGGTCAGCAGTGATATAACTTGGGGGCAAAAATGGTCTAGAAAAGTCAGCAGAAAAAAAGACAGGAAAAAGATTCAGATTTCATGGTGTCACATTATTAAGAAGTCTTTCGCATAGTGGTAATTCATCTTCATACAGATGTGTTTGGAAGTATATAATTTCATTTAATCTGCTTCTGATAGTGACATTGATGTGGCACATAACCTTTCATTTGCCTCCATGTCTGAGAACGTTGCTCATAGGTGAGACAATGAACTCCAGCATCTCTCTGTGCATCTCTACAAGTAGAATTAGCATCAAGGAACAGGACAAGAAGAGAATACACCAAGTGACAGTAAAGGTGTGTGGCCTAGTCCTGTCCCATTGCTAATTTTCCACAAACCACTAGTTGTGGTCTGCATCCACCTCTGCCCCGATGATTAATTTCTATCATTTAAAAACAGTGTAGCAATGGGTACGAAGTACTGAACTTTAAGTTGGAAAGCATGAAAGAGGTCAAGGGCTTAACAGGGCATAAAGAGTGAACTATCTCTCTCCTGCTCCTTTAATATCATAAAATCATAGAACGTTAGGGGTTGGAAGGAACCTCTGGAGAACATCAAGTCCAATGCTTCTGCCAGCGCAGGAACACCTAGGGCAGGCCACACAGAAACATATCCAGGCAGGTGGGTCTTAAAAGTCTCTAGAGAAGGAGACTCCACAACCTCCCTGGGCAGCCTGTTCCACTGCTCTGTCACTTTCACAGGAAAGAAGTTTTGACTCATGTTAAGATGGAACTTCCTGTGTTTCAGTTTGTGAACATTACCTCTTGTCCTATCACAGGGCACAACTGAAAAGAGACTGGCCCCTTCTACTTGACAACCACCCTTCAGATATTTGTAAACATTCATAAAATCCCCTCTTGGGCTTCTCTTTTCCAGGCTAAACAGCCCCAGGGCTCTCAGCCTTTCCTCATAAGAGAGATGTTCCAGTCCCTTCATCTTTGTAGCTCTCCACTGGACTCAGAGTCTAGTATTTCCCTGTCCCTCTTGAACTGGGGAGACCAGAACTGAACACAAGACTCCAGCTGTGGTCTCACTAGTGCAGAGTAGAGGGGAAGAACCACCTCCCTTGAGCTGCTGGACACACTCTTCTTTATGCACCCCAGGATACCATTTGCCTTCCTGACCACAAGGGCACATTGCTTCTCCCTTACTTAACTTACTGTCCGCCAGGACACCAATGTCCGTCTGCATGAAGCTGCTTTCCAGCAGGTGTACCCCTAACCTGTACTGGTGCATGGTGGTGTTCCTCCCCCGATGCAGGACTCTACACTCGCCCTTGTTAAACTTCATTAGGTTTGCCTTTGCCCTGCTCTCCAGTCTGTCTACATCTTGGTGGACAGCAGCACAGCCTTCCAATGTATCAGCCACTCCTCCCAGTTTAGTCTCATCAGCAAACTTGCTGAGGGTACCCTATACCTTCATCCAGCTCATTGATCCTGAGAAGATCATCTACTGGGAAGAAAATAGTAAGGTTCTGGTGTATCACCACACCGCTCTCCTGACATCTCTGATGGGGAAAACAGCTGTTACCTGAAGAACATGAGGTTTATTTTTCTCTTTTCTTTGGACAGCATACTCATGAAATCATTTGTGAGGGTTGAGAGATCATCTCTGATATAATGGCAGTAATAAGAACTATGACTAACAGGATTTAGCCATTTCCTTCAGATTTAGGGGTTTGACTCCTTGAATGGTAAAAATACTGCCAATTTCAAAAGCAGGTTTAATGTACCTCCTTGTTATTCTGAAGTAGAAGTCTCTAGAACAAAAGCCTAACTTTGAACTAGAATAGTCTCAAGGTTAGACTGGTCTCTAACCTATACTACTTGTGTCTGAGGGTAGCCTGTAAGTGCCTCCTGTAAGAGGGCCAAGAGTGCTTCTAAGCACAAAGTCAGTATCTAAAGAATTTTCAAAGATTTTGATTCCTGTTAGTAATATGCTTCTTGATTAAGACTGTAGCCTGTAGTCACCTTGGCTAGGCTTCCTTTCTGACACCAAAGCAAGGGTCTCAAAATATTTTTCCCTTTCAGTGAAATAAGCTTATTAAAACCTCTCTTCCTAATCACCATAATCAGAGAATTAAATACTTCTGTTAGACCACTGCAACATATTCCAGGTGATTAATGATGAAGATGACCAGAAAAACCCATGCGTTGCCCATCTGACAGGAAGAGAAGATTAATGAATGACTACTAAACTTACATACCACCCTCTTGTCCCGTCAGTCTGCTTCTGGATAAAGCACAGTACAGAATATAGGACACTATAAAAATGCCTATAATTACATAGTCCAGTCGTAAGTATGCAGGATTTATCCTCATGTATGCTTCGTAGCAAAAAAGTTTCCATCTATTCTGATTGTACCTTGTGAGCGGAATGAGACATACTGAAATCGATTTGTGGCTGGATTGTTTTGTACGTGCATAGTCATAAGTTTGAAATGGAAAGGAATTGTCTTCAATGTTGAGCCATTTCGTCAAATGTTTTTCCACTGCTGGACTTTCTTTTGCTGCAGAACTTATTTATTTATTCAGCAAAATTCTGAAATGACTCAACCAGGTCCTTCATATAATCAATTGCTAGCCAAACCTAGGAGGTGGATTAAACATGAAAAAAAAAAAAGTTAAAACCAAAAGATTCAAATATATTTTAGGATAGTTATCCAAATATATGGATACCTATCCCAACACTTCACAAGTCTGTGATAATTACTACATTCCTGCATAATCCTAGTCTGGGAAATGTTCCACTACTTCTGGAATCTTTTAAAATAACAGTAAAACTAAAGCCACGCTGTACATTCCTGGGAATGTTCCTTTTAGTCCTACAGCCCATGAAATGTAAACTTCATAGCTCAGTGATTGATTTGGTTATCCAAAAATGTCTCTATCTTTTTATTCTGTTTGTTGGTTTGGGTTTTTTTTTGTTTGGGGTTTGTTTGGGGTTTTGTTGTTGTTGGGTTTTCTTTGTTTGTTTGCTTTTTCTCTTGGTTTGGTTCTTTGTTTTGTTTTTTCTGTCATCATACTACATAGTTTACAGTATTCTACACAATATCCAGATTTCTTTACACATGGCAGTTGGAACTTTATACAGAATATTAGATTTACAGGTATCTGAGCAGTTACCATATTAAAACCCCCGTGAGACTGAGAAAGATTTAGACAGGACCAAGTAAAGCTTCTTTTTGAAAAGTATTCATATATGAGTTTACAAGTCTCCCAGCCCCTAAAAGTCATGATGTTAATGAAAAGATCTTTAGGATAAAACAATAACCACCACCAATTGTCTGTCTATTTTTTTTTAAAGTTCATTATTTAACATAAGCAATCATAAAACTTGAAGGAAGCTTTGGGAAATAGAAGTTTAAGTACCTTGGAGCCAATGAGCTGAAAACATTTTATGCAGTGGCTGCAAAAGTATCAACTCAGGCATATAAATTGTCTAAAATACACATTAAACAAGTGCTCTAAGTGGCCATATCCAGAGCAAGAATTACAAGTTGGCTGAATTCAGGCAGAATATGTTAAGATTATGGTTGAAGCACTTTGTAAAGTGTAAGAATCAATGAGTTAAGTAGTTAATGTACTGTTGACCTCATGAATATGAAGTCTGGTCTGAAAAGGAGACTGGCAAGAGAGTGGATTAAATAAACTTGATGGAAAAAGGAAATTTGCTAGGAATTATATACTCTGATATATTGAACCATGAAAATCAATAACGTACTACCCAGGCAATGAAGACAATTGACAGAGTACTAGCAAGAACTTGGTGTAATTGAGTAAGCACTAAAACAAGCCTTGTTGGAGAGAAATGAATGGCAAGAGGTAATAAGCAGCAGAAAAATAAAAAGCTAAGGAATTGTAAGAAAGTATGAAGCATTATCTGGGCTGATTGTGAAACATGGTTGAGTGATAAAAGGGTCATCTGGCATGCTGAGAAGGCAAAAAGTGATCTGAGAATAGAAGCTAATGAGTACTGTAGATCACACACAATAAGAAGATAAATGGAGGAGTGATAATACAAGCAGCTAGGGAGAATATTAGCATAAAGAGGTGATAATAGTATGCAGTTGGAAAAGGAGGATGTAAAAATCTAAAGATAAATCTGATAATAAACAAGTACCAATATACTGGAAAGAAAAGGAAGGAAAAATCCTTGCATGTGCAGAGACTTTGAAGAACTTAACTATCCTGTGAAGATTACAACGATTCAAATTCAATACTCTAACCAGGTAAGCCAGGTCATGATTTAAGCAGAAGCAGGTCCTGCAATGAGCAGCATCTCTGTGAGAAGCCATAAGGCTGAGAAAAAATAAGAAAGGCAAAAGCCCAGCTGGAGCTCAATCTAGCAACTGTCGTGAGGGACAACAAAAAAAAGTTTTTACAAATGCATCAACCATAAAAAGAGAGCCAGGGGGGATCTCCATCCTTTACTGGATGCGGCAGGGGGGGACGGTACAACACGACACATTACAATCAAGGATGAAGAAAAGGCTGAAATACCTAATGCCACCTTTGCCCCTGTCTTTATTAGTCACACCAACTATTCCAAGTTATTCAGCCTCCTGAGATGGAAGATAAGGACAATGAACAGAAACACACACCCTTACCACCCCCACCATAATCCAAAAGGAAGCAGTTAATGACCTGCTATGGTATCTGGACACTCACAAGTCCATGGGGCTGGATGGGATGTGGCCAGAAGTATTGAGGGAGCTGGCAGAGAAGCTCACCAAGCCTCCCTCCATCATTTATTAACAGTCTTGGCTAACAGGGTAGGTCCCAGATGACTGGAGACTTGCCAATGTGACGCCATCTACAAGAAGGGCCAGAAGGAAGATGTGGGGAATTAAAGGCCTGTCAGCCTGACCTCAGTACCCAGAAAAATGGAAAGGTTCATCTTGAGTGAGCTCACACAGCAAGTGCATGACAGTCAGGGGATATAGCTCAGCCAGTGGATATGGCTCAGCCAGCGCTGGTTCAGGAAAGGCAGGTCCTGCTTGACCAACATGATCTTGTTCTGTGACCAGGTGACCCACCTAGTAGACAAGGGAAGAAAGGCTGGGGATGTTGCCCACTTGGACTTTAGTAAGGCCTTTGACATCATCTCCCACAGCATTCTCCTAGAGAAGCTGGTGGTTCATGACTTAAACAGGTGTACTCTTCTTTGGGTTAAAAACTGTCTGGCCAGCTGGGACCAGAGAGTTGTAGTGAACGGAGTTAAATGCAGTTGGTGGCCCCCAGAACTCACTTTTAGGGCTGGTCTTGTTCAAAAGCTTTATCAATGATCTAAAGGAGGGCAAAGAGTGCTTTCTCAGCAAGTTGGGTGGGAGCGTCGATCTGCTTGAGGGCACCAAGCCTCTGCAGAGGGATCTAGACAGGTTGGATTGATGGGTCGATGTCAATGGGAAAAGGTTTAACAAGGCCAAGTGTCAGGTCCCGCATTTTGGTTACAACAATCCTGTGCAACACTACAGGCTGGGGGATGAGTGGCTGGGAAGCTACCTGGCAGAAAAGAACCTGGGGTGCAGGTTGAAAATGAGCCAGCATGCACCCAGGTGGACAAAAAGGCCAACGGCATCCTGGCCTGTGTCAGAAACAGTAGGGCCAGCAGGAGAAGGAAAGTGATCATACCTCTGTACTCAGTGCTGGTGAGGCTGCATCTCAAGTATTGTGTTCAGTTCTGGGCCTCTAACTAAAATAAAGACATTAAGTTGCTGGAGTGAATTTAGAGAAGGGAAACCAAGCTGGTGAGGGGTCTGGAGAACAAGTACAGTGAGGAGAGGCTAAAGGCAGTGGTAGAGGCTAAAGGCAGTGGTAGTTTGGAGGAGGCTGAGGGTAGACCTTCTCACTCTCTACAGCCCCCTTAAAGGAGGTTGTAGGGAGGTGGGCATGGCCTCTTCTCTCAAGTAAATAACAACTGGACTGGAGTAAATGGCCTGAAGTTGCACCAGGGGAGGTTTAGACAAGATAGTAAGAAGAATTTTTTTACCAAAAGAGTAGTCAGGTGCTGGAAGAGGCTGCCGAGGGAGGTGGTGCTGTCACCATCCCTGGAGGTATTCAAAAAACCTGTAGATGAGGCACTTCAGGCCACGATGCTCTAGTAGGATAGGGAGATGGGGTTTTTCTGTGTTGTTGTTTTTTGTTTATTTGGGTTGGGGTTTGTGGTTGTTTCGTGGGCTTTGGTTGTTTTTGGTTTGGTTTTGTTTGTTTTCAGTTTGTTTTGTGTTTTGTTTGGTTTTTTTTTTTCCTTTTCCAAGCTTGACAATTCTTTGATTCTGCAATAATGTCAGAAAAAAGCCATAGCTGTTTGATTTCTGCGAATATTATGACTCCTTTGTAGATTGGGCCAAGTGTGATCTCAGCTGCTCTGCAGCCACCCCAGATATAGCCCTGTTCATTCTTGGTTTTAATCATGGGAGCTGAATGTAAAATTGCATGACCAGCTGGTTAAAACTGTTATAAATCCTTGCTGTATTTTGAAATTCCGAAGTCATTGCAGCAAATTTACTGTGATTTTTTTTTTCCACATTAAAAGACATATTCCTGACTGAAGAAACCCAAATAAAAAAAAAAAAAACACACCAAACCATCTCCATCTCCACATTCCAACAAACAAATGTTGAATCCCACTCATAAGAGAAATTAATCACTTCCAAAGAAAACACCCCAAAACACAATCCATTGGAAACAGCCACTTAACATCTGAATCAAACACTGAAGTTTAGGAAGGTGTCTCATAAAATCATTTCATTTTCTCACATACACATACCACCTGAGATAAATAAATAAAACCCTCAACTACCACTCTAGTCACTGTGTCATAAAACCTGCACCGAATAAGCCCCCTAAAAACTTATTCTTGAAAGCCAAATATCTCTGTGGGATATGCATTATCATTACTGGTATTTTGGTTAGATTAGGGGAGCCGAAAAGAGAGCAAGAGCTGAAATTAACCTTCCTGTTGTCATATTATGACTAGAGATGAGTAGAGTCATTCACATTCAAGATTTCCTTCTAACACGAAGTCCATTGCAGATTATTAAATTCAGAAAGACTGATAGCGAAAGATAAACTCTGTTATTTGGAGAAGAAATCAGAAACTTCATTTACTAAGGCAAGCCATATATTTCTTTACTGTAACCCTGATATGCAAAGCAGAAAGGACTGTATTTCAGGAATAATTCATCTGCTCCGCAGTTCATGACCTGATCACGCCCAAGGACGCTCAGAAGGATGAAGAGGACACGGGCCTAAGCTGCAACAATTACTCTGGACCATGACTTTTATATACAGGCTAATACGGGCCATGAATTCCATATAACTATCTAGAAATTTGGTTGCATAGAAAGGCACATGAATTCAGGAGTGGAGTATTTCTGAGTTGTCCGTACTGCTTTGGTTCTCCTTCCTTTTGACAAAAAATTTAAGACTTTGCCGCTGAAATCGCAGCAAAATCCAAATAATTTTGATGAAGGTGAAGTAGGTTAAACACTGCACATGTTTGAAAGTACACCTACTGAAAATGCTTTACTAAGTTTTTATTATTTTGTGGATCACTGTTAAAGCATATAACCATGTAGTAACAACATATTGTCATTTACAAAAAGTGCTTCATCACCTGTAGACAGTGATCTGAAGAATAAAGGGAGTCACACCAGCAATAACTCTGGGTTTTATTTTCCCAAATGCTCAGAGCTCTTAGTTATGTCTCCCATGCACTCTGGAACCCTTTACTATTTACCAATTGCTTATCTTTTACAACAGTTGTAATTCACTCCAGGGGTTATGCTTTCTTGAATGTAGGTTGAGATACTAAAAGTCAAACTTCACCTTAGCAAGTATAAAGAACACGATTAAACAAATATGAATAATATTAAACAAATATAAATAATATAAGTATTATATTAATATATT
>JAAGNO010005877.1:18493-34325 GCA_033439905.1 Ceryle rudis | reverse complement strand
TAAAAAAAACTGGAAATAAAAATTAATAAAAATTATAATCCCGTTTAGCAGAAAGCTTTTAAAGTGGATATCCAAAACTACATTTTGGGACATCATTGAAAGTCTATTAGCCAGAAAGTCAATTGCATTTTAGTGCTGATACTGTACTAAATTCTGGTGACATGTTTAGAGTAGAGACCCTATGACTAATAAAGCTTTCATCCAGTCACTGAAAGGAGTTACAGTCATCTAATGGATTACTGAAGATATGAAAGAGTGTCAGATTCTACTTATTAAGTTCTAGCATGAAATTAGTTAAATTCCCAAAGCATTATGAAGCAATATTTTCGAGTTGGCTTAATAAGGGTGTTAGAGCATGCCAATTAACTGGTAGCCGGAAATAAAGAGTAGTTCAAGGCATAAGACAGTGTTTATATCTGCAAAGTTAATAACATTTTAAATAGAACTTCGTGGTACAATGGCTCAAGATGCTATAAGGAGGCAAGATGTGGAACATACTGTATTCAAAAGACCATAAGTCAATTCTCAGCGCTGCTAGTCAAGGATAGAGACTGCAAATGAAGAAGCGATGAATTTCTGACAGTCAGTGTGAAGCGAGGCAAGAAGGTACAGCACTAACACGTCAGTGAAAGAAGGGGTCGTCAAATGGATACTGCTGAGGCAGCCTGTGGTGAGTGATTTGGCCAAGTACCTATTTTTAAGGCATCAGCACACAGGCATGTGATGGAAAATACTGTGTAAAGGGGGTGGGGTACAAAAGGGAAAAATACATTTAAATAATAACATGGCACACTGCTTGTGTAAAGCATTGTTCACAGTAAAGTAGTACAGTAAACTTCAGAGCTCAACACTGCTTTGACGTGAAATATTAGCTGTTAGATTACTGTTTTACTTGTTCCTGCTGCAGCTATGTCACAGAAAATTCACAGGCTTTAAACCATTAGCTGCTCAAATGTTAACAAAACAAGAAAATGTTGAATATTATTATAAACAACACCACTTGCTGACACCTTTAAATCAACAGTTGAGAAGGTGTATAACTTTCTGTCATTCACATTAGGTGGTTATGAATAAAGGAGTATTCTACTTTCTGCATAACTTTGCATAATTAATAGTTTTTCATGCAAACTATTGTTTGCCTTAATTGTTGTTTCAACAGCTGTTTTCATTAAATTGTAAAGCTCTTTGTGCCTAATCCTTTGAGCTGCACTATTGATAAC
The DNA here is from genome assembly GCA_033439905.1 of Ceryle rudis. NCBI lineage: Eukaryota > Metazoa > Chordata > Aves > Coraciiformes > Cerylidae > Ceryle > Ceryle rudis. Next base: position 33,105 of record JAAGNO010005877.1, on the reverse strand, counting down.
AAGAACGCGCTGGAGCTAGCTTTAGAGGAAGAGTCCCTGCCAAGCTGGAAAGCAGTCATGAAGTTACTTGAGAAATAAGGCCCTACAGTGCGACTGGTTGTGTAGCTAATCCATTAGTCTTTTCTAAAAGACCTTGCTCTGCACCCTTATGGCTAAATTGACCCAACAACCTATCAATGCCTTTATTTGCTGAGTGGTTGTCCATGAAAGGTCTCCGTGCTGGATCCAAGCTGTAATCAAAGCCTCCATCAGTACCAGGGCCCTGATGACACAAATGGCCAAACTTTCAATGAGTCTGGCTGGCTTCCAGCCACACCATTTTGAAGATACAAAGAGGCTGTGTTGTGCTGTGGAATTCATTTTCTTGTTTACTTCCTACAGAAACAAGAGCATAATCAGCACTCAGTGCATCGGATCAGACCGCTGAGTTGTTGACAGAAGCTTGGAGAGGCTTGCCAGCTTTCCACATGAAACACTGGCTTTCTTCTAATACACCCCCCACTGTCTGTGGCCCTGCCAATTGTAGCACATCAGAGAGGCCATTGAGATAATGACCGTGAAGTCTCATGATACACTTTGATGAAGTGTAACATTTTTAAAGGATTTTTGTCTGTGCCAAAATGATAGAGACAGCTGACTGAAAATCACCCCATCAAAATCAAGGCTGATGAACAGCAGGCAAAGACATGTGCTTCCACAGAGAAAAGGGAGGAGAATTTACAGCCAAAGACTCTCAATAACTATGTGCACCACAGATTCCTTTATTTTGCTTTTAAATGATCCTTTGTTCCAAATGAATGTATGTAACTTTGCCAAGAGAGCAATTTCCCAAATTTCTTTTTTTTTTTTTTAATTTCACATCAAAAAATGATTCAGCATTTAGATTTTATAATGCTAAATAAATACCTTTATTATACAAGCTAATTTTATTTCTTAACATTAATTTTTGCAACCTTGTAAGGTAATGTTTTGGAATAGCTGGAACTTAAATATCTTCTCAACCACTTTTAAATTGCCTAGTGGCAACTGACTGAACCAACTTAGCTTATGGAAAAATAATTGGAGATGTGTTCTCCACATAGACCACAAGGTAAAGAAAAAGCAAGACAGTCATTTAAACTTTTGCCCTGCTTGCATCAGGAATGCAATATTTTTCCTAACAGGAAATTCATTACTAGCAATGGATTCATTGATATACACCGATGCTAAGGAGCCTGGTTTTGGAGGTTAGAGAAAGCCTGCAGAATTCCTTGAACTGGCCATTTACTGTGAACCTAGACCACCCCACCATGCTGATGGAAGGGTGGTTAGGAGATCTTTGAGCTGAATCAGTTTGAGTTGGAATTTTCCCAGTGTATCACAGTTACATAAACACCTGTGAAAAATATCTTTGAGATTAATTAATGGCATAGGGGTGCAGGGAGAAAGGAAGGAGAGAAATGGGGCAGGAAAGGGAAAGCTGTTTTCAGTAGCTTTCAACATTTCCTTCCTGCAGAATGTTGGTCTAAGGAACTGTATTTTAGACTGTCTCTACAGTAACCACTACAAGAGCTCATATTTTTGGTGGGTTTTTTTTTGTTTGGTTGGGTTTTTTTTTTTTGTTTTTTGTTGTTGTTGTTGTTGTTGTTGTTGTTTTGGTTTGGTTTTTTGGTTTTTTTGGCTTTTGGGTTTTTTTGTCTCCTCAGTGCTGTAAGTCTAGAACGATTATCTTTATCTTTCTCTCTTTTGCTGTATTTGTATTGAAATATATTTTTGCCAAGCTCAAATTTACAAAGTATGCTGGAGACCTACAGTGGCAAAGAAAGATGTCGTGGTATTCTGGAACAGATCAAAACACTGGCAAGAGAACAAAGGCACAAACCACTTTAAACCCAGGTGCATAGCATGTTACAGCCAACAGTATTTTAAGGGTGCAGAATACAGAGCTTTCCACACGATAGTTGTAGAATAAACATAACTTTTTTATTGTTGTTGTTGGTTTGTTTGTTTGTTTGTTTGTTAATTTCAGTTTGCATTCCGTTTGATTTTGAATAAAGAGTAAAATTGTAAAATAAAATTAAAAAGAGAGGAGCTGTTTTTCAGTGAGGTGTATGAATGTTTCAGCAGCCCTGTCTACTTTCCTGGAAACACCCTGTTAGAGAGAGAGAGAGGCATTACTTTAGGGCACGGTAATTTTTTCTATTACAACACGGACTCTGTAATAGAGTAAAAGACTGGTACTGGTACTTCTCTTTCTCTTGAGACTGCATCTTTGCTCTGTTGTCTTGATATAAAATAAGATACTTCAGCCTGACAATATACAGTTGCTTTTCATATCTGAAAAAATAATGACTCAAAAATGACCAGACTTCATATAGTTTATGCGTGGCAAAACCAGGTAGAACCGCTCATTTTGCTATCTTCCATCCTAATAAATACAAAACCACTCAGATTTGTGAAGTAGTGGCACAGACCTGACTAACATACTTGCAGGTTTAAGCATGTCTTTCAGTGAATTTTGATAACCTGTTTTATAAGCTTTTATACCGCAATCTCCACTTAAAACTGGAGCCTAGGTTGTGCCTTACATAAAGGATGTTCTATGCCCTTCCATCAACACACATAGTCATAGAATCATAAAACAGTTTGGGTTGGAAGTGATCATTAAAGGTCATCTAGTCCAACACCTCTGCAGTGAGCAAGGACATCTTCAACTAGATCAGGCTTCTCAGATCCCTGTCCAACCTGACCTTGAACATTTCCAAGGACAGAGTATTTACCACCTCTCTAGGCAAACTGTTCCTGTGTTTCACCACCCTCATAATAAAAAATGTCTTCCTTAAATCTAGTCTGAACCCACTCTTTTTTATTTTAAAACAGTTCCCCTTTCCACTGTCACTACAGGCTCTGATAAAAAGATTGTCATCATCTTTCTTATAGACCCCCTTTAAGTACTGAAAGGTTGCAATAATGTTTCCCTGGAGCCTTCTCTTTTCCAGGTTGAACCACCCCAACTCTCTCACCCTTTCTTCATAGCAGAGGTGTTGCAGTCCTCTGATCGTTTTTTGTGGCCCTTCTCTGGACCCATTCCAACAAGCCCATGTCTTTCTTGTATTGCAGGCCCAATTGCCAGGTCACGTCCAGCTTTTCATCTACTAGTAACACCAAGTCCTTCTCTGCAGGGCTGCTTCCTATCCTTTCATTCCCTAGCCTGTATTTGTGCTGGGGATTGCCCTGATCCAAGCGCAGGACACTGAATGTGGCCCTTTTGAACTCATGAGGTTCACAGGAGCCCACTTAAGCTTGTTTAGGTCCTTCTGGATGGCATCCAGGCACCTCTGAATGGCATCCTATCCTTCTGGCATCTCAACTTTACCACTCATATTAGTATCATCTGCAAGCTTGCCAAGACTGCGCTCAATCCCACTATGTCATTGATGAAGGTATTAAACAGCCCTCAATACAGACACCCAAAGGACACCAATGATCTCCATCTGGACATTGAGATATTGACCACTACCTTCTGGATGTGACCATCTAACCAGTTCCTCATGCATCAAACAGTCCTCCCATTAATTTTGTATTTCTCCAGTTTAGAGAGAATAATGCTGTGGGGGATGATGTCAAAGGCTTGACATCAGTGAATGCACACTGGGAAGCCAGTGCCTGAAACCCTGTTCAGCCATTGGGCATTTTAGGATGAATAACTGATCAACAAGTCCATCCTAGTCATGTTTGCTGCTAACTTGGCCAACGTCCTGTACACCTAATGCAGAAATTCTATCACAAACAGCAGTCACAAAAGAGCAGAGAGTACAAAGGTGCCTCCACCCTCTTGCCTTCTCAGAGGCAGAAGTCATATGCCAGTGTTCACCAGCATATATCTCAAGTGCCTCACCTTGCCATAAGTAATGGCAACAGCTGTAGTATTGCACTTGATACACTGTCTGTGGAAGCGATGGCCAAATCTATAATAAAGTGGTTTAGTGGTGTTAAAGCAGAACTTCATATTTTACAGGAAAAGCTAGAGGAAGCAAAAATCAGGGTCCATCACTAGGCATTGAACCATGGCATCGGCATGGCCATTGGTATTGACATTGAACCATGTGTTATGTCCCAGTTCCTTTCTTTCTTTGTTTTGAACCGATGTCCTGAGAATAATAATTTTGGAAAGCAGTTCAAACAATGAGATTATTCAAGGTGGCCTTATTTTTGCTGGCTGGTGGATGCTAGTGCACAATGAATAGGTAAACCTCCAGCAGCCTGGATGGGAATCAGGTTAATTAGAACTCTTAAAAGTTTTGTACTTTAAAGGTAAAGCTTGTCATCCTCCCACTTCACATATTCACATATTGCGAAACTGGGTAGGAAAGGAAGGACTGAATTATGCAGCTTTGCATCTCTGAGTGGACATCTGTCACTGATAAGTGAATTTGATGGAACTTGGCTGCAGGGAATATTCAACAGTAATATATTCCTAGCTGTACCAGTATTCATTATGGATACCAGCATAAGAAAGCTGAATGAAATCAAGGGAAATGAAGAAAAGGTTGTGGGGAGAAGAAAAAGAAAGGAAGAGGCAAGGAGGGGAAAGGCAGTTAGCAATGTAGGCACATATGTTTCAAAGCTTCTCAGATTTCCTGAAACTGAGCCTAACTGAAATGAGTAATAGTTAGAATTCAAACACAATATCATGACAATCCAGGCATTTTGGAAACCACTTCCCCACAGAGTCTTTAAGGACTACTTGATGTTGTGGATTATGCTTGGAAGAAGTAACATCTGTTATATTCACCAAAGCCATGTATATGATTTCATTTTTTCCCATCTTTTCATGATGAATGTTTTGACTTGTTGAATCAGAGTTTGTCAAGTAAAAAAAATAAAATTGAATGCATTTGTTTGTTTCTGGTTTTCTTTGTAAAAATAAACTCACAAATTAGAAGAAACAAATTCTTGAGAGGAAAGTAATAAACCGAATAACATTAAGTGATTGTAATTCCTACAAAAAGGACTCAGCTCAACATATGGTATAAAGTTAGTTGGGAAGCCTATTGTGTTATGCGCCTATGAGAACACACCCAAACCATGAAGATTTTAACGTGAAATGAAATAAAAATATTCATGTGAAAATTATTAGGTTTTTTACATGTACTGGCTTGTTGTTTGGGTTTGGGTTTGTTTTTTTTTTTTTAATTGATCAATTTTTTATTTATGGCAGTAAGGAGTAATTTAGAAATAATTCAAAGTCAACAGCAATTCAAGCAACAAGTTCATATTTATTGCATGAAAATAGAAAGGTTTTTTTTAAATCACAAAAAAATCTCTGCTACTATGATCGAAAGAGGCAACAAAATATATTTTCTTCTACCTTTCTCATCCCACTTTACATGAAACTATTTGCTAGATAAAACACTGAGCTATTAAAAGGCACAGTACTGTAGAAAACGGTATGGTTTTTATGCCATGCTGATTGTATTTTCCTTGCTGTGAGCTGAAAACCCATGATGTAAAACACAACCAACATAAAGTAATGAAAAAAAGCTTTGGTTTTTTTTTTTCTTTCTGATTTAGAAGCAGAATATGGTAGATAAAAGATGTAGTAAACTGATCTTATCTTAGACTCTAACATGTTATAAATTATATAAAATATTTTAAAGCTAAGTAACGAATGACATTATGTCATTAATATAAAAACTATTTCAGGGCTGCAAGACCAACTTGTTTTAATCACAGATTAAAAAGTAGGAGAGGGGATGTGACTGCCCCACTCCTTTCCCCTTCATACAACATATACATACACATGCATTTAAGCTATGATTCCAATTTGTACAACCCTTTGTCTATTCAAATTCTGTCACTCCAGGTACACAGTTAGACAATTCTTATGTACATACAGGTCATGGGGCTGTAGAGAGATACTTTCTGATTAGACAGAAAAGAATGTGTGTATATATATACATGACAGTAGTGGCTGTTGTTGGCTTTACAAGTAATGTAATTCATTTGATTCCAGCACTTTTGAACCTTATGGAAGAAGTTTGAATCTTTAGAAGAATTAAGTCCCTCTCCCCTTGCTTTTTTCAGATGTTTCATTGATATTTCAAGATGAATGAGAAGGAAGTATTTAGTCTTTTTTCCAATGAACAGTATTTTCATTCTGAAAGTGTGTATCAAAGAATAACACTAAAGCCCCAACTGGGCAATCCCTTATGCATCATCTGAAAGTAAAAATTTTACTGGGATGGTGGTTCATATGCCCTTTTCCAGACTATCAGGACCTATAACCTGCCTAAGCAACCATCATGGGACTTGCTAGAGACAGTCAGTGCCTTGGGTATGGAATACCTGGCATTATTGACCATGGCAGTGAATTTACATTATGAATTGTTAAGCTTAATAGTGCATTTTTGAACATTTTCATTTATCCTTACATACTATTAGTTATTTTAGTATTTTTTGTAGTTAAATTTGAGATAGTAAAGAAAAGCAAATTCACTATCACTAAGGTCAAAACAAAACATTCATCTCCCTAATTAGGGTAAGGCTTTACTTCTGGAAAGTGGATCTATCAGCAGCATCAAATTCAAAACCAAAACTTATTACAGATTGTCCAATTACATACGTAGGAATAGTGGGTCTTGACTGAATGCAACAAACAGGTTCTTGTCATCTAATGAGAGACTTCACTTTATGTGCACCATAAATCCCCTTAAGATACAGTGAGAAAGATTATTTGCTCTTATACTAATTTCAGTGAAAGATTTTTAGCAGTTAGGAAAACAATTGGGTTTTCTATCTTGGTCTGTCTTTTAAGATTTATTTAACCCTGAAGGGCTGTATGCTTCTGGCAAATTCTGAGTTTTTAAGTACAGGGGCACTAAATTAAATCCTGAGCCCAGTGAAGTCAACTGAGTTTTGACATTGAAATCTGCAGGGGCAGGATTTTGCCTGCTGTTTGGAAAACATTGCTTGCAGCAATCAGATAGCAACCATTGCTGACATCTAGCAGAGAAAATACTAACTCCTCAGCTCTCAATAGCACTTGACTGTTTTTTCTTCTCCATGGGTAGACACTAGGGTTGCGTGACCAAAACTAGCTAAGCGCGGAGAAGTAATCAGTGCTCAAGCTAGCAGAAATCAAAGGGCTAAGCACTTTCTCTGCATAAATTCCTGTAAAGTAAGGACCACTTGCGGCCATATATTTTTTACTTCAGTCAGATTTCTTAAGGTGGACAATGAAAGAATCTGCTTTACACAGGAGAGTAGAACTTAAAAGTCTCAAGACAGATTTCAAATATCTACTGGTATGTTGACAAGCATGAACGTTCTTCTGCAAATTTATGTCTTGGCTTTGGGACACATAATTAGAATAGCTTTCATGGGATATCTCATGCACCAATCTTATGAGAAATCTATCCTAGTGACATTCCTTTATTTCTGTAAAAAGAAAAACTCAAAAGCCAGATCACTTCACTTTCTTTGTAGCACCACAGATTGAAAGTACAGGGAGTTGTTCATCAGAGATTCAGACTCCAGAAGGTTTGAAAACTGAGCCTTGTTTATGATGTGTTTTACCACTTTGAACTATGCCTGCTCTTACTTAGACAAAACATCTAGACCGTGTTTCTACTGTAATATGGCCTCAAGGGGCTTATTGGGGTTTTTTTTTAGAATATCTTCCATTTCTTGAAAGTATTTTGTAGGAGAATTATTGAGAAAGTTTACTGAGAGGTCTTTTAGAAGGTTGCCTGAATTTAGAAATCCTTATCTGTAATCATCAAATTAATAATGTTACTGTTCTTTACATCATCTGTCCTTAAGAAATCCTGTACACACTTTGGTGCTGAGAGAGATAAAGATGCCCAGAAACACTATCATAATGAAAAGAAGCTTTTTTTTTTTTTTTTTTTTTTTAAGAGGCAGGGCTCATTTTTAAAGAGTACTACAATGTACTACATGAAATAATTATTTAGAGGACTCTGTGAGCCCTGAAGTAAAATGATGGAGACTAGATTCTCCTTCAGGAAATTATTTTATATTTCAAAGACTTAATGTGAAATAGGGACCTTCACTAGAAAACTGTGTGTTGTTTCAGTGAAAGAACAGTAATATTCTAAACCTTAAATCAGTACTTAAAATTGATTTAGATTTGTTCTGAAAGTATGTTTTTCTTCTCACCTCTGGAAGCCTCACTCTATGTGAGGTGTTCCTTTTATTTTAATTTCTTTTTTCATTAAAAACCTTTACAAGTTAAGAAAAGGTCTATTAGTCCATGTGAACAAATGAGTGTGAGTGTAGGGAACAGGTAAATAACTGGCAACAGACACTGCTTTACAACAAAGGGACTTTTGAAGAAATCTAGCTGTGAATGTTCTGAATTTTCAGCCCATAGATAGTTTGGTAATTAATGGACATTAAATGCTTCAGTATGGGCTGCTCTGTCTGTATGAACTCTGAAAGAGACATCACTGTCTGTGAACCAACATTTTAGTTACGTCTCAGTTTAGACCCTCACCAAATTAATTTATTTAGCAGAGTTAGCCTGATATTTTCAGCGGTGGATTTGATTCTACATCTGTGCCCTATACTTAAATTCAGTAAAAACACTCTTTTCACTGCCATTGAAGTTAATCACAAAACTGTGGCTTGTTTCCAAAGGAACTGGCCAATAATTTTACTATATGTTTTATGTTTTGTCTGATGTTAGGTACTGTGTTCTGAGAAAAATCTGCTGTTTGATTACCTTGGAGTTAATGTTCCAGTATTTCATAACCTCTCATTCAATTTCATGCATTCTTCTCATCTTTTGCCCACATCTAAACTGGTAACGTGCAGTGTTTGTCTTGTTGCCTGTTACTCAGCAGAAATTAAGTGATTGTTTTCCTTTGTGATTTGTAAGCTCTTCCAGGCATAATTTTTCTTTCTGCCAACCACCTACATTAATTTGTTAACATAGTTCCTTTGTAGAATGAATATTGATTTGGAAATTCCCAATTAGAAACTGTGTGTCCCACTTTATTTTACCTTGCATATGAATGTGGAGTGACTAAAGCACTGATATCATAAAGTAAGGTCATATAATTTATTACTGTATAATGACACAACTCATCTACATCAGGAGAGAGGTAGTATTTCTCTTGACTCAGACTTCTGACCACTGGCAAACAGAAGTATGTTGTGGATTGGTTTACATCAAAGAATTATATTTAGCAATGTGGCTCAGCATCTTCTCTATCCAAATCTATTATGGTATTTTTTTGTTAAAGGCCCAGCAAGTCCTATTCTTTCCTTGAATATGTACTGATAGCATGCAGTTTAGCAGAAAAATCTTAGAGGGGTGTTTATTTAACAGCCTATGAATACATGCTTGTAACGTGCTGACAGGCAGGATGAAATGAAAGCCAATTGGCTTAAACCATCATGAAGAAATATTAATAGGTCATTAATCTGCATCCTGGAGCAGCTTCACATTTAACACATTAGACAGGGTTTTTTTCCCTTTTTAAACAGTCAGATTTTTAAAGTATTTTTTTGCATAAACAAATTCTGAAAAAGGTATAATATATCATTTGATTGGCAGAACAGAATGGGACAGAGGGAAGGGGGAAACATAAATGTGGGGAAAACATCAGGCAAGGAAGGAATACATTAAATAAGAAGTAATACTTTCAATATTAGGAAGTTACATTGCAAAAAAGTTATTAATTAATGTAATTTTTCATTAGAAGTTTGGAGGCAATATCATTGAAGAAAGCCAGTGCTACATTAGATATCCATTTTAATGAGAAATGCTGAAATAAATTTTGATAGAATACACAAATCCTGAAGTTGCTTACTGGTTTATTATAACATGGCAATACTTAATTTATGACAAAGATCTAGGAAGAGTACAGAAAGTCACGAATTAAAAAATACACATGAATAAAGTCTTCTAATTTAGTCATCTCTTTTTAGTCTCCATTAATGAAACTTGATCTATGATACCAACTGTGTAAAGAGAAGAGGACATAAGAAAATGAAAAACAAGAACTATGATTGTCATTCTCTCAATTGCAGATATTTACACATAGGTACAAAACCTTCATTTTTGTCATGTTTATTGTTCTATGTGTGTAAATAATTGTATATTGCATGGACTAAATTATTTTAACTTCCCATCATCTAGTCTTTGTGCACATTAGATATTATTTTGCTCTGGTAGCTTGAGGCTAGTTTCAAAAGGAAACAAAAGACAGGACTGCAAGGCCTGCTTTCCTTGAAGTCTCATTCCAAACAGAAGGAGAATTAAGCGAATGCACACAGCTTTACCTCAAGCATCCGCTCTGGTTTTTGGACATCAAGTATGAAAGACCATCTCTTTTATGTCTAATTTTCTGTGAAGGGAGTTTAATTACAGAAAGGAACTTAGGTGGGATCTTCTCTGCTTGGAGAACAGAGGCAATCAGACCAAAAATGAAGTCACATCTCTGTTTTTTTGTAGTTTGCATCTTTAATTTTGCAGTGATTCTACTGTTACAAGTATTGGGAGCTGGGGAAAATGAAAGATGGATGAATGGAACTATTTATCTGGAAGTATGCTAGGGAAGTGCACTGTCCTAGAAAGCTGGAGAGAAGCACACTGGTAGTATTCACAGTGCTAAGTGGCAGAGTGTGTTCCTCAGGGTCATTCCAGAAGCTTTAGCAGAATGCTCTGAGACAACTGGTTCTATTTTTCTCGTCATCTTGATTGTGAACAAGGAGCTAGAAGGGAAATCCATCTCTACCTTTGTCCCATGAGATAGGACATAAAGTTGACCACGTACAGTTTCTCTCTAAACAGATCAAGAAGCAGAGCTTTGAGACACTTTAAATTAATCTGGTAACATCTAGTTAGTTCCCAGAACTCCAGTATTTAGCTAGACCTTTTCCATATTTCTCTTTTCTAACAGTTATTTTGCCATTAGAGAAAATTGTATATTCAAGAAGGTTGATGAAACTTACTGAATTAATTTTTGCTACATTATACATTTTTGTGATTTCATAAAATATATTTTGCTATTATTTCAAATACTTTTGGGAAGGTGGAGTGTCACTACAGGTTTTTCTCCTTCAATGATACACATGCTTCTTCTTAAGGAAATTCAATCTAACTTTGAATGTTTCAACAGAACTATATTATCATATTTCTGCCAGTCATTTGTGTAATAGTTACTAACTTAGTGAAATCATTATCATCCCAGCAAAGCAAATTCAAACAAAGGGAACTGCTCCATCTAGAGTTCCATCTTGGACACAAGCTTATTAAATATTTTAATCAATTATTTTACTGGTTGTCATTGCCTATAGCATTAGCTGTCTCTGACTTTGTTATTTAATAATTTAAGAACAATGACTCTGACACCAACCTTAAAAAAACAGTGGTCCATGTGATCTGCTGGTCTCAGACTAATTACAAATATCTGAGGGGAAGATTGGCACAACAAAAAATAGGTTTGCAATAGTGTAACTCAGGAAAAAGTTTTCTTCAGAGTTGGGGTGCTCAGTTTCTGATTTAAAGCTTGAAGATGATAATTCCTGGTTTGGTTGTGGGTTGTTTTTGTTGGTTTGGTTTTTTGGTTTTGTTTTTGGGTTTGTTTGTTTGTTGGTTTTTGTTGTTTTTGTTTCTTTGTTTAATCAAAGCTAGTCTATATCCAGAGAACATTTATTCAAATGCTTATTTCATAAGGAAATTCCTGTGACAAGTTCCACAGAATAAAAAGATATCACCTAAAACTCTACTGAAATATATATGTAGTTTGCATTTAGATATACTGAAAGGGCTTTATTTTTTGTATTCAGGGAAAAATAGAATATCATTCCTGTATTGACCTTCTCTTGATCTTCTCTATCCTACTTAACACATCTGAATGTCTGTCTTACTAATGAGTTTAATTTCCAAATGAAAACAACAACAAATTAATTTTATATTTCTGCTTCCATTGTACCTCTCCTCTCAATGTTTTTATCTGTTTTCTATTTTTCCAGTATAATTTTTCAAATTAGTTAATCAAAACTGAATGCACTCATCAAAGTGAGAAAATGGATGATTGCACTTTAATTAGTCAAGTCTTGCACATTGCTGCATCAAGACAGTTATTTTAGAAGATATCTTTATACAAACCAAAAAGCTAGTAGAGAAAAAGATCTAGCTACAGAAAATCCCATAAAAATACAGCAATACTCAGTACATTTTAATAACTGGGGGATAAGACAATGTGTAGCTCACATCAGCCAAGCCACAACAGCCATCTTTCTGCTTGCTCTCAGCCCATGCAAGTGTGATGTGGTCTAAGTTGATTCAGCCCAGTCAAGCTGAACTTAATTACTCTGTAGCTGCAAAGGACTATCTGTGTGCAAACAGTTATGACAGAGCAGCTAATAAATGAAAACTTGGTTGCATTTGTCAAATCTCAATGTTAAGTACAGTAAAGGCAACTTCTCTGATGAGTCAGCTTGCCTCTTGTAAGTGATGTTCTGCTCTTGCCAGACTGTTACTGCTGTTACTGGTTTAAAGCTCACTTGTATCTTAATGCTACACAGCAGTTCCCCAAATCCTATTTTTCCTGATCTGTCAATCCTATATAATTTGACTGTGTGACTGGTGTTAAAGACAGAGCTCTGAATCCTCTCAGGAAGTGGGATATAGACTTAGCAATATCCAGAAAAAAAGCAAAAAAAAGACCATGTGATCACTGTCCCCAGCAGGATAATGGAAGAGGAACCATTGGTAAACATGCCTGGATAAATGTGCTAAATTTTAGGACCTAGATGTTCAAACATAGAGTTATCAAACTGACTGTTAATTTTTCAAAATGCCCAAGGCCTGGTTCAACCCAAGGCTGTCATTTTGAATTGGTGTACACAATGGAACTCACAGCAGAGTGAGTTCTCATGTCAGATTTGGAAACTCCTGAAAAGATATACGTGACTGAGATATATATATATAATTAAAATTGGCACTGCAATTCTTACAGTGTTTAATCTTGTTTTTTAATTGAACTCAATGATTTATACTCCAGACAAGCAATTATCTGACTGATCTTTACAGTCTTTCCTAACCCAAAAGTTAAAGATGGCTTATTCTCTCTCTCAGGATCATGACATAGTAAAAGAACATGTAGACAAATTAAGGAGAAATGGTAAGGCTCAACCAAACACTGCATCATGCAGGTCATTCTTTAATGTTTCCATATAATATTTATGTGGAAGTGAAGCTTGCCTATCTTATATGATGGGTAAAAATCAAGTATTAATTTATTTCATACACATTTTCTAATGCAAAAGTAGGTATGTAGGCACTTCAGAGGAACTGAGAGAACACCAAACCAAACCAAAACACCCTATTATCTTCTGGGTTTTTCTATGTAAAGAAAGCAAACAAACAAGCAAACCTCAAGGGAAATGTACATGTCTTTCTTGGAATTAGGAAGCCAATGTCTTTTTCTTATATTGTATTATAGATATCTCAATATTTTCACAAAGGAACAGATACGGATACAAACCAGGATCAAGCAGGAAGGATTGATGTGCCCTTTTAACAGGGCTGATTGAACAGTGTCAATTCATGTTTAGATGCCCAAGCAAATAAGAGATGCCTGATTTCTTTTTTTCTTTTCTTGAACTTAGCTTTCTCTTCACCAGATCAAAATACTGCCTGGAAGAATGCCAGCCTGTGGTCTTTTGCAGATATTTTCATTGAAGTTTCAATGAATGCTCACAATAAACCACAAATTTTATCTGTACTCAGCCTACTTACATTATATCTGCCTCACAGAGTAATTCTACAAGTGCAGATAGTTTATTGCCAAAATTGTTCTGAGGATCCCAGATAGCAGACTGGTTTTCTTTTAAAAACAAACCAGAAAGGTTCATGTAAGAAGAATCATGCAAACACAGGAACAATCTTTGCAAAGTTTCTTGCAGTGGTTGTAAAGTATGCCCAGGTTCCGGTCTCACAGGGTCCGGGTGAGACTGAGACTGCATTGCCCCTCTGAGAGATGGCTGCTTCTCCTGAAAATAGGTTGTAAAACTTTTGAGAATGTGTTCAAATAGACTGGAAGCTGCCTCACCAGTTAAATTTTTCTGTTCATAAAGAACAGTCAAAGATCATCTTAAAAACATCTCTGTGACTCTCAAATATATCCACTGAACAATCCCATCATTCCACAGGGTATCTATTTCAATATTTGGCACTTTTAAATATTTTTTTTTCAAATAAAGTCATTATTATGGGCAGTGAACCCAGGAGGGAAGTTCACTGTAACTTGATCCTCCTCCACAAATGGAAATCTTTTTTTCAACTGCTCATTTAATCTTTGATACTAATTTTGATACTACTGGCGTGTGTGTGTGTGTGGAACCCTCTCTGTGCTTGGGGCCAAGTAAGCCTCTCAAATATATTTTACAGTCAGTAATACATGCTCTAGTAATAGCCAATAAATGTGCATAAAAAGAGGTGGCAATGGGCCATGTTTCATTTTGGGTCTTTTTTTCTTTAAAATACCTGAAGGCTGTGCGGCCATCCAGCGAGACTTTGACAGACTGGAGAACTGGGCAGAGCAGAACCTAATGAGGTTTAACAAGGATAAGTGCAGAGTCCTGCATCTGGGGAA
>JAAGNO010005876.1:42095-54393 GCA_033439905.1 Ceryle rudis | reverse complement strand
CTTCTTTTTTTTTTTTTTTCTCCCCCCCCCCCACCCCAGAAGTGTTTTAGAGCACTTTGCTGAGAGGGACCACCGCCACCACAACCTGAATATGACTTGGTTTGCATAGGCCGCACTGGTTCTGGCAAGACAAGTCTTCTGTCACAGCTTTGCAGTGAAAGCCTGGAGAATATAGCGTCTACCACAGGTAGGATGCTGCCTTTATTCCACAGTATGCTGTAACATTGCCCAAAGGTAACTTCTGAAACACGTAGCAAAGATGGTACAGAACTTCAGCTAAGTTATCTTGCTTTTGAAAGTACATGATGGATTGTTTGAAGCTACTACTACTTACTATTTCAGTGTTTGATTATACACTATGAAAACATACAATTTGGAATATGTCAAAAGTCAGAACATACATTGTGGTGTAAGTAGAATCATTGGAAATGAACATTCACAGTTTTCTGTAGATAGACCTTAAACAGTTTGTTTCTTCTCTTTTCATTTTTAAGCAGTCTTGTTATACAGACGGAAAAAAAAGGAGAATGTGATATAAAATAGGAGGAGACGGTGATGCTCTGAAACTTACATCGAGATTTATTTCTTCTCATACTTGGTCAGTATTGCCTTGTGGTATATGCTAGCAACCAAAAAAATAAATGTAATGGAAATGTTTATTTCTGGTAATAATCCTTTCTTTTAGATCAGCAAAGAGACTTGTTTATGTAGTAAGGGCAGACTGAGGTCAGAGAATCAATTTCCAAAAAGCTCCAGTGGCATTGAGAAAATACATAAAACCAGACAAAACAACCACAGCTAAAAGGTAGCTAAAAGGTATCAAAAATTTGAATATGAAAGGTAATATAGATGAACCAGAATGACTAATGTTGAAAAGGATATTTTGATTAAAAATAAAACACACCAGAAAAAAACAAAACCAAACTTGAACAGTGAGGAAAAAGGAATACCTGTCTGCAAAGTTCAGAAAGAGGACAGATTAATTCATAGAAATGGAAGAAAACTGTGGCTACGATTTAGTAAGGTTGATTGGCTGAGGGAACAGTGAGTGTTGTGTGAGTAACTTGTGTATATAGTTAAATGGCTTTATATTGTAGCTGTGGTTCATGGCCTTAAATTTTATGATTGTCGCTTAGCAAGTATTATTATTCTTGTTTAAATACAAGAACATACTGTAAGTAAACAAAGTAAAAGAGGTACAAGAAAATACTGGGATTTTTTTCTGCCTTTGTAGTGGTGTTATTAGAAAAGTTAGAGATCTGACACTTCATTGTGTGGAGAAGATGTCAATGCATAGCTCAAAAGATTAGAAGGAAATTGTTGAGTAATTTTTTTTTTCTTCCCCGTCCTTTTTTTGTATTGTTACACAGTGGCTTTTTTTGTTAAATTTTTTTTTTTTTTTTTTTTTTTTAATATATGTATATATCATACAATAGCACTACTAATGCTAAAAAAGCAGTTTTGGTGACAAGTCCAGGAAGTAAGTTTTGCACCCAGCCTGGGAACCAAGTGGCTTACATTACCTCCTCATTGTGGGCTCAAGGCTTTGATACCAATGGACATTAGAATGAAGAGAATATTTTCCATACTTCTTTCATTATGCTCTTTTTAAAAATGAACAGCAGGGAGGAAATTAGCCAAGAAGTTCACAACCTTCCACCTAACTCTCAAACTGACTATTTGCCTGCCAGCTGCAGTGACACCAATTATTATAGGCATAATCTCCTTCTGGTGCTAATTTAGTGAAAAATGTAACTTTGAATAATGTTGAAGTAAAGAGTCAATTGATTTATCCCCTACCAGAAGTTTAGTAATTAGAACAGTGTGCACAATATAATTATTCATGTTGTTGCTAATTTAATTTTAAATAATTTCAAATTGATAATGAAATTTTAATGGTCTTGGAATATAGGCTATAAAAACAGGAAGGAAAACCAAGATGGTTATTCAACTCTTATCTTTTAAACCCTGTTACATCTCTTGGGAAAATAAATCTATTTTACATGATAATTTACCAATGATTTTCTGCAACTCAAGCTGTTGGGATTTTTATCTGTGATGAAAAATAACTGAGCAAATATCCTATTCAGAGAATACTTTTTATTTGTTATTTCTGAAGGACAGAGGGAAGGTGAACTGCAATAGTAAAAGGTGTAGAGTAAGTCATGACTCTGCATCTCATTCTCACTACCTCAACATACCCACTGAAAAAATGGGGCATTTATTTTAATTTACAGGTGCAATGTATTGAATCTGTTATCAGTGTTGGCAGTGGCAGTAGCATTTGTCAACCTACAGAAGATATTGTGCAGAAAGAATCATTGTATTACTTCATGTTCCTCTTCTGCTACAGTTGTTGCTGCTCTTGCACAGAAGGACTGGTAGCAAAATACATTTTATAAAAAAAAATAATGGACCTATTTACATGTGACAGACTTATTTTTAAGAAGCAGTCATTCATCTTAAGTATTTAAAAGATGTCAGTACATAAAATATCTGTACATTGTACCCCTGAGCAACAGGAAAAAACATCATACTTTTCGTCATTCTATTACCTGAACAATGGACTTCTCAGATTTTTTTTTTTTTCTGTGTGGTTTCCATGGTTGAGAAAATATTGAGGATTTCTTTGGTATGTTACTTCACGGTTGTCAAGCCTCTGAATCATCCCAATAGTAAGGTCTTTATATGAGACACACAAGGGTTTCCAATGACAAAAATACTTCCCAAAGTACCTCTTACTAATGAGATGTAAAAAAAAAGGAATACTTCCTAAGATAGCTGTTCTCTATCCTCTCTAAGGGTGGAAAACAGAAATAAAAATCTTGAATCAGAACTGTCCATGTTGGCTGAAACCCCTGTGATACTTCCAATGAGAAGTATGCATTTTGTGTGTACTTGGGCTGCTGAAGAAGCTGTACTATCCATTATTATACATATCATTATTCCTACATAACATGCCATTGTTTCTTCAAAGTCCTTGCCTGTTTTTCCCACAGTTTTTTTAGAATGGGGGTTTATGTTTGTTAGGACTTTTTGGAGGGGGGTTGTGGTTGCATTTGGGGATTTTGGGTCTTCTCTGTTTATTTGTTTGTGTTTTCTTGAGAAGCCTGCTTCCCTAAACTTCATGACAAACTGGAGACAAAATATTTGTCCAGATTCCTGCTGACTGTGAGAACAAACATATCTATGAGAATAAAATGATGATCAGCACAGAAAATAGATAAAAACTAAGCTCAAAATGAGGCCTAGCTCTGAAAGTCTGCTCCAGGTTTTAACTACAGATATTTTGAATCACAGGGGAAATTGTAATACATTAAAACTCTATTACATATATAATTATAGCACTATTATTATTACTCTTTGCCATTGAACTCCTCATAATTTCATTTAAAGATATTTTTTTCTACTTTTGCTTTTAATTAGTATTTTCCGCTTGAGTATTTTTCAACTAATTTACAAATAAAATATAGCTATTACTTCAAGTGTGTTTGTATACTACTAAACTTTATGAATATTCATTTTATAAGCATTATAAAACACATGTGGAAGCAAGCTTAAGAAAGAACAATGCCAATATCAAAGTAAAGCATTTAAAATAATCATGTATAAACCAATCCTTCCAAGATTTGACTCATCATTGACATGGACATTCACAGAAATATTCTATTAGCTAAAGTATTTATTGCATAAAAGTATTACCTACAATATAAATTCACAGAATATAAAAATTAACATTTGAGCATGAACTCAGAATCAAGTATTTGCAAAAATAGGTCAGAATTCATAAAGTCCATACATAAATTAGAAATCACTTAATAAGGAAAGCCTAGACTAGCCTGTTTGTGATGTTAGTCCCCTGCTGATAGATTATAATAACAATAGCTATTGCTGAGGATGCCAGATGATCTGAATCTGTGTTGAGAGTGAGACAGTAAACTAATGTTGAAGGGGAAGGAGCAAGGAGGATGCTCTTCTCTAGTTCTTTCAAAAGATGTCAAAACCAGCAGCTTTCAAAACTGTTCACAGGCATTAAAAACTATTTCAACACAATTCAATCAAATACAAGATTTTATATGTATATAAAGCCCTATGGTTTATGAAGAATTTTAGTTTGTCATGTTTTCTCTGAGTTAACATTGACTAGCAAAGGATTTCCCTTCCAAGACATCAATGACACAATTAAAATAGAAAAAGAAAATCCACCAAAATAAAACCAAACAATAGAATAAAATACATTGTCCTTATGTGACTTATAGTAATATATGATTGACTTGCATTACCAATAACTGTCACAATGTTTAGTTTTGTGTATAGGACATCCACCTGGCCTCTTGGAAAAGTTGGATTTTCATTAGAAATAAAACAAACAAAATAAGTGCATAAAATTGAAATATTCAGTGTTCTGACCAATTCTTCATCCTGCAGAAAAACATTTACATTAGGATTTTTTCTCAGAACCAAATATTTCAACATTATACAAATCAACTTTTAAAACTAATTTTATTTCAACTAATTCTATGTTTATATGTTTCTTAGTATGAGGTGACTTAAATAGTCTAAATTACATTAGATGCTCTGTTTTTAACTTTTATTCTTTTTTCATCATCAATGATTTGAAAGATACTTGAGGATTCCAAATACTGAAGGTGATTTCTACAATAAACTTGCTAAATTTGTTCCTAATTACTGTGATACATTTAAATTCTGCAGGCTGCCAGCTGTGAGCACAAAGAGAAAAGACAGAATGATAAACTGTATTGAAAACACCTTGGTAATTTTTCTCTCCTGTTTCCTCCCACAAAATCTACATGTTTTCCCAAGTATGTATACATCTGAATAGTTTGGTTATTAAAAACTTAAACAGCACTTTGCCTAGAACAGGAGGCATACTTTACAAACAACAAAGATACCAATGTCTTATATTTTTGTACTTGTATATTTAGAGTGATTCATGGAACTCTCTTTCTCTTCAGGATCTTTTCATTATTCTAACGCATTCATAAAAAAAAAAAAAAAAATCACATTTTTTTGAAGACAGTAAGCAGTATTTTCTGAGTATCTGATATCCAAACAAAGCAGCAAGCATCCTTAAACCATTCTGTTAGCCTAGTCTTCAGTACTGATGTATTATAAATGTAAGCAGAAAGATAATAAGCACACTGTTTGACTGTAAGATTATCACAGTACAACTATGGACAGAATTTGTTGTTGTCTTTATGTTAGTACAATTCTAGTGATTTCAGCAGAACACACAAATAAAACTGCAAGGGCATGTTGTTTAATAGGAATATCAACAAATACAATCTGGTAGATCATTCATGAAAAGCAAAATATCAGAAGGTTATTCTAAAACTCTTTTTCCTTTTAATGCAAGCACATTATTTAATAGCATTTAAAGAATAGATGGAACTTATTCCAATTATTAACATTTCATTACATGTACCAATGTGAATTAGGGATATTTGTACCAGGTAATCAAACCAACAGAGGTCTATGCTAAGCTTTCTTTAATGTTTCCATCAATGCATCCTTGCAGTAATAGAAGCGTCGATCATGATCTGATTAAGACAATTATGATCAGAAAACCATTTCATAATCTTACATAAAGTATAGAAGAAAATGTTGTCCATATATCATATAGTGAATTTGTTATAAGTAGGATTACATTAAACAATATTTAATTACCCTGATAGAAATAAGAGAAAAATCATTACTTTTTAAAAAAGAAGTCAGAAGCCACAGGTAAGAAATTTGGAAACAGGAAATACTCATTTGCTTTTATCAGGATATGACAAAAAGCTATCCACAAATCTTGTACCATGTATATGAAAATATTCACACAGCAGTACCTTTACAGCCTCTACTGTTTCTCCCTAGATATGTGTACATATCTATCTAGAAAAAGATTGAATCTAAAAAGGAAAAAAAAAATATTTCCAAAGCATTAAAATTATAACTACAGTAATCAAGTAATACTATTAAGTAAAACTTAGACAGAACTAATATCTCACCAGAATTTTTTATTACCAAAACTGTTCAGACTGTCCTACATCTCAAAGTGAAAGATATTTAAAAGCTAATAATGATTAATCATTTAAAAATATGATAAAAAGAACCCAAACACAAGAACACAACTTAAGTATTAAAAGTTAATGATAACTCTAAAGTGGGGGAATTGCTGCTGATTTACCTAAAAAGCAGTCTTTAAAATATTTTCAGTCACTGTAACAACATCACTTAAGATTTATTTTGTGCAATCTTTTTGTTTTGTGAACTCTTTCACACATATAGTGGCAAGGTGAGCAGCTCCACTACTTGCATGATCTGAAGCAGAGTGCTCCATCATGCACAGGGAGGTTTCCTAAACCAGGGGAACCTCAGGGGGGGCAAGAAAGCCAGCAGGTTGTGTCACAGTGGCTGATGAGATCTGGGGAAGACCAGAAGCAATGGTGGCCAAGCTATCCCCTCACCTATAAAAGAAGCCACTAGTGACCAGGGTGGGCAAACAGCACATGGTATGTCAGCAAGGGTGTGGCACAGCAGTCTGCCAATTTTCACAGCTGGGTGCGCAGGAAGGGTGCTTAAGTTCTGCCAGCACAAGCAGGGAGCAATGGTATCCACTTGGAAGGAAGTCATGGCTTCTCTAAGCTCTGCACCCACCACAACTGGTGCAACTACCCAGACAGATCTCCAATGGGAATACACTGCCACCCAGATGTCAATCTGCAGCAGTACTGGCAGCAATAAGCACACCTGTGGGAGATATGCCCAGGTAGAGGAACTGCTCTGGTTAGTAACAGAGCACTGGGAGAGTAGGTTGAGATGTATTAGGGAGTACAAGAGAAGGAAAGACAAAAAGAAAGCGAGAAAGACAGAAAGAGAGAAAGAAGAGAGAAAGAAAAGAAAAGGCCCAATATGCAGACCAAACCCACTTTTCAGGGGTCTTCCACCTCCCTGGGAACTAGGTTAAAGATGTAAAGAGAAAGCTTCCTACCCTGGTATGGTCCTCAGATTATTATCTGTTATCAGTTTTTCAGGTAGGCAGGGATGAAGTTACAACAAGGAGTCCAAAGGCAATCAAGAGAGACTTCAGGGACTTGTGACGGCTAGATAAGACATCAGGAGCACAAGCAGTGTTCTGCTCTATCCTTCAGTTCCAGGGAATGGATGTGGGAAGAAACAGGAAGAGCCAGTAGATCAATACCTGGTTTAGAGACTGGTGTCACTGGTGGGAGCTCGATTACAGATCTGTCTATATGACACCAGGCCTGCTGAAGAGACAGAAGGGTTACTCATTGTAGGAGAACTCTTTATCTCCTTGAAGTACACCATACTTACTCCACTCCCCCCCAGCACCTGTCCTTGATACAGTAAATATTTATTTAATTTTTAATGCTAAATTTGTGGGGGAAAAAAAATAATTCTTTACTAAGTCTTAGAATGCTGTATTTATATGATTTTGTTTCTTTAATAGAGGAGGAAATTATTATTTCATTAAATAATAATTGAAGAAAAATTATCTAAATATGAAAATACATATCAAGTTTATGGAAAAATAATTGATTAAAGACCATTTGTACTCATCCATTGTAAAACAATTCTCAGCCTGAAGGGACAAATTGTCTTCTCAGTGGTCTTATTGTATTAGGCTTTTCTGAGCTGTTGCTAACATTTGTCTCTCCAGTTCCTATGAAAGTCAGTTTTTGTATACCCATCATTCCATACAGATACATGGTTTCAAAACCAACCTCAGAAGTGAGATACACTTGGAGGTGTGGAAAGGGAAGATAAGGCATTCTGTTATCAAAAGAGAAGTGTAATATTTAAATCTGGAAAAAATTAAGTTTCATTGATTTGTCTTCTGTCATGACAAGCTATAAAAATGATAGATACTTTAAAATTACATTAACATTCTAAGGAACTGTTTGGAAAATATGCTCTTTTTTTCCTTTTTTTTTTTTTTTTTTGTTTTGGGTTTTGTTTTGTTTTGTTTTGTTTGTCTTATTTGGATGTCTTCTGGGTTGGTTGGTTTGGTTTGGGTTGGGTGCTTTTTGCAGTGAAGTAATTAGATTCTGGTGCCTACCAAGCCTTTGAAAGAGCTGACTGTTTGCAAATGCTACTCTGATTGATTGGTACCATTCCAGAGTGTCTCTGTCAAGTTTCAAGACCATGATTTTTTAATTTCCCCCCTTCCTTGTGTTCTCATTTTCTCCTTGCAGCAAGGACAACAGTGAGGAATAACAGGAAAGAGACCATCTAGCAAGCTAAAAAAGACAATCATTAAATAATATTGAGTGAGATTCCAGCAGATTTACTAGACACTCATAAGCAAAATATGAAGCCCTGACAGATCAAATAGTTCAATGATCTAAATAATAAAAGAATGTGTAAAGCAATTAATTGGTTTAGCCTGCTCCTCTAGTTAAGAAGATAGGTGCTTTCTGGACTTCTATCGTACTTGACAAATGGTGAACACAGAAGAGGCAGGCAGGCTCTCAGGATGGCTGAAAGTAACTCTGAAGCTTTCAAACATTCATCTATCCACAGGTATTCTCCTACCTACTGTTAATAGGTCATTATGCAAATTTATTTTCTCTAGTTCTTGCAAGACAGGGAAACAACAACACAACAGAGAATGCATTACAGATGGCTGAATCATATAAAAGGAAATTACATGAAGAGAAAGCAAAGAAGGAACTTAGAGACATTAACGTGTATCTGCCAGTTTAATCATATATATGTATATTTAATTATATATATGTGTGTATATATATATATGTAAAGCTGCCACTCTAAACCCCTTTGATAGTCACAAAGAACTGTGTTTGTTGAAATTAATTAATAACAATATTGGACACATAAAGTAAATCATTTTGACTACAGCATTGCCCCAGAACACTTTTTTGCTAAACTTTAACAATAAAGAAATAAACCAAGAGACAACATCCTATCTAGTATGAAGTATATATAATTCAAATGTGAGACATAAGACAACACCACTCACATGGTTGGACACTGCAGCTCTCTCTGATACAGATTGCCTATACTTTTATCCTTGAGATATAGACAGCTAAATCAAATAACAGACATAAAAATAT
This sequence comes from Ceryle rudis, assembly GCA_033439905.1. NCBI lineage: Eukaryota > Metazoa > Chordata > Aves > Coraciiformes > Cerylidae > Ceryle > Ceryle rudis. The sequence goes on along the minus strand of JAAGNO010005876.1, from coordinate 45,292 downwards.
GTTGCATCAGCTAACTCAAGAATGCTGTAGGTGTCTCACATATCTGAATGTTACAAATGCAGTTTTGTTTTAGGACAACCATGTCACCTGTTACCAATTTATTGGCTCATATCACATAGTGCAGTTATCCTCAGGTTATTGTTAGTGCAGGAAAGCTACCACTCACTACAGAACTAAGTTATAGAAATAATCAGTTCATTTTGGATAAAGTTATAAGAGCAAAGCATTTAGTTTAAGCTAATTATGTAAGGCAGAAAAAGATATGTGAGATGACATTTGCTCTAGAGGGACATATCTTTCTACTCCATTGATAAAGAGATTTGATACAATTACTTAGGTTAAATGCTTTCATTTTTGACAGCTCTAATTAAGTGAGATGAATTCTACGTTGGCTACCAAATACTGTTGAAAATTTAACCTAAGTAATTTATCTAAGGTCATATAAAATGGTAACATATTTAATTGAATCCTATTTTCTTAAATTCATGACTAGTGCTTTAATTATTAGCTCATTCTTCTAGGTGAAAAGTGACTAAATAAAGGGTTTATCTGTAGTTTTTAATCTATTTTTTAACTCAGTTGAAGATGACAGGCATTATGAGAACTCACAATATCAGGTAGTAGTCATATACCAGCAATATAATATTTTTTAGCACCTTCTTACTTGTCTTCTGATACTGTGAATGGAGACAGTAAGAGAGAGGCATAAACTACTGAAATCATGTTTATTGAAACCAAGATTTTTCCCATTTGACTGTCTTGCAGAGGCAAGATAGCTTAGCAAATACTTCTTTATCTATCATTAGTTTATTATTCATTTATGCCCTGTTGAACATATTGAGATGGGGCATGGTTTAAAGTTCTCTGATCACTCATGGACAGAAATTACTTAAAGTGTAAAAGCCAAAAGAAAAATCAAAATTGTAAAAGAGTAACAAAGATTATTTTTTTTTAATTGTAGCAGTAGCAGAACACCCCTCCCCCAAACCCAGAAAATAACACTAAAGTTTTTTAGTAGCGACAGAAAACAGATGTTGATATTTGTATATCACTGTGATATACAACAGCTCTAGAAAAAGTTCTTATTTCTAGGACACACTTCTTCACATAATGATTTTAGCCCATTCTGATAAATATGTAAATAAGAGAAAGAATAGGAGACTTAGTATTGTAATGATCTTAAAGGAGAAAAAAATGAAAAAAAATCCCAACCCACAATGTTTTTTCCCCTCAGGGAGCATTTGATTCCAAATTATTACTTTATTATAGCTTCATGATATGCTTTACTTAGAAGAGCCATGATTCATAACAAAATACACAGAATTTTTATAGTTATTATTGAAGTATTAAAATTCCATCATATGACAGAAATAATAAAATCTCCTAAATATCAATATAGCTTCAAAGAGGTCTGATCATTTTCCTGCAAGCACAACAGCTCAAGTAAGTGGTATTAAGGGAAAATAAACAAATTGGTAGTATGGCTGTTATAATTCCAAAGAGTTTAAATGTCTGGATGTAGATATGAAATTGCACAAATAACAGAATTAAAATGACACAAAACCAAAAGCAATAAAAAACCCTCCCCCCCTTTTTAATGAGAAAATAAAAAATATTTATTATTCAGGTGTTCTCTGTGGAAATTACACAATAACTAAATATTTTGGAGAGAAAGTTTATTCTCTAAAGCATATTACTTTGTTGAATTACATTATTACTATAAATTTAGTGAATGAACTCTAGTTTTTTTATAATACGTAGATATTTTAGTAAAGATTAGGATTACCTCTACTAATACTGTACATAATGCGTACTTCATTTGTTCATAAGAAAAACTTCCTTGTGGTGTCCTGAGTATTTACAGATGATATTTCCTTGTGAAAGATGACAATCCTGTTTTTCTCTAAATCATAGGATAATTATAAGTTTCTCTTTAAAAAAAAAAAAAAAAAAAACCCTCAATTACTTTTAGACAACAAAATACACTTTTCAAACCCATATCCTTTTCTGGGATTCTTAGTGATCCCACATCAAAGTTCAGTTCAAGCATTTATTTAGGTGGAATCTTCTCTACTCACTTGAATAACTTTAACAGTCTTCTTTGCCAGTACAACCAGAGCACAGAGGATAAAGGAACAACATTATTCACTCTGGTAACCTGGTGTGCTTCCTTCTCAAGAAAGTCCCAGTGTACCACAGCCTGTTATTTATCCTAACAGTTTCTAAAGAAAAACGTTTTGATGTGAATATCCTCCAATTTCTACAACTACACATTGTAACACTAGGAAGAAGGAAAAGAAACTACTATAACACAGAGTGGTGAAAGTACCAATGCTCAAAAACAATCTCTGAACCACTGATAAAGGTTCAGTGAAATGTTTTTAATCAAAATAATGATATGTATATATATCACTTAGGTGTTTCCTATGTACTTCACAACACAGTTATAGAGAATAGCACCTTACTTCTGAAAACTAACTGAAAAATTGCATAAGATGTTTTCAATACTTTTTTCCTCATATGCTCCTATTAAATAATATAAGTCAGTGGAGTGTCAAGTTCAGTAACCCAGACTGACTCATCAAGTCACAGAATTGTAGAATCATAGAATAGTTTGGAAGGGACCTTAAAGATCACCTGGTTCCATAGTCAGGGAAAACTTCCCCTAGATCAGGTAACTCAAAGCACCATCCAACATAGCCTTGAACACTTCCAGGGAGGGGGCACCCACAACTTTAGGCAACCTGTTCCAGACCATCACCACCCTCATAATGAAGAATTTATTCCATATATCTAATCTAAATCTACTCTCTTCCAGTCTGAAACCATTACTTCTTGTCCTATCACTACATGCATGCCCTTGTAAAATATCCCTCTCTAGCTTTCTTGTAGGCTCCCTGTAAGACTCCTATGAGATCTCCCTGGAGCCTTTTCTTCTTCAGACTGAATGACATTAACTTTCTCAGACTGTCTTCATGGGAGAGGTGCTGCAGCCCTCTGATTGTCTTCGTGTCCCTCCTCTGGACTTTCTCCAGCAGGTCCATGACCTTATGCTGGGACACCCAGAGCTGAATGCAGCTTCATTCAGTTTGAAAGAAAATTTTTAGCCAGAAAAAAAAAATAGAAAAGAAAAGAAAAGAAAAGAAAAGAAAAGAAAAGAAAAGAAAAGAAAAGAAAAGAAAAGAAAAGAAAAGAAA
>JAAGNO010005876.1:12453-31641 GCA_033439905.1 Ceryle rudis | reverse complement strand
ATTTAATTATCTTTATTTGATGATTAAAAACTCAGTAGCCTAAAGCTACTTGAAAGACTATTTAGATGATCACATATATCCAGGAAACTCTTGTTCTCTGCTAGCTGTTACAGAGCAGGCAGAGGACCCTGGACTATCCTGCTTCCAGCACATTGAACATCTGTCTTCTGAGGGTAACACATGCCTCCTTTAGTCCATCCTCCCATTTCCGATAAGTCTTCAGTCTTGACATGGAAAAATCATCAACTTTACCTGAAATCTTCCAAGAGAATATTTCTGTTTAATGAGTATGATGGAATCACAGTTCCCTTGTTTGCATTAAATAAGCGTTAAGCATAGGCTTTAATATGTTAGCATTCTAATGTTACACATCCTACAACCTATTTTGGCCATTCTTCTTATATGTGGTCACATGATAGGAAACATGTCTTCCAGAAAAAGTGTTTTGTTCATGACTTCATGAAAGCCAAGCTTTCTGCCCTAGGGCTTTTGTCTTAATGGATTTATTTTGCATTATTATGCCCTGAATTATTGATGTCTCAAAATAATTACCTTCCAAGTAGCTATGAGACATAGTGACTATACTATTAAATTTGAGATTCTGATGCAAATAGATGGTCTAAATGTAACCTCAAGTGTATTTTTACCTAATTACTAGAGAACTGACACCGGGACTTTATCCTTGTGGCAGTCCATTCCTGAGCATGGCACTGATAGCTTTTGGATCAGAATGCCCAGGGGAAGTGTTAGAGCAGCTGCTCCTGTCTCAGCTGTTTTTACAAATGCCAACTTGTGGTGATCAAACTGAGAAAAACTGGAAATGTGTTCTATCCTTATATCAACAGCAGCTAATAACTGTTGAAATGACTGCATCTTTGTGAGTGTGATAGGAAGGAATAAATGGAAGAAATAATCATTAAATTATGAAGGTACACTATGGAAGGTGGGTTTTTTGGCAGAATAACTCTTTCTTTTTAAACTTCTTTATTTCATTTCCTATTTAGAATTTTGTTAAACATTGATGAGAAGAATTAATGGTACTGAAAATGGTTGCTAAGACTTTGGGGTTTTTTTGGATGGGAAAGCAGATATTTTAAGAATTTGCTGTCTATTAAAGAAAACTAAACCTGTTCATCTCTCCTGTGCCCTGCCTTATCACCTCATCTATTACTTGATTTCTCATCTTCTACCCACAAGTTATCCTTGCAACTCAGTCTTCCCTTCCCAAGGAAAAGCTGAGGTCATGATCTATGGCATCTGTCATGGTTTAACCCCAGTGGGCAACTAAGCACCACACAGCAGCTTACTCACTCCTCCCTTCAGCAGGATAGGGAAAAAAGAATTGGAAGGGTAAAAGTAAGAAAAGACATGAGTGAGATAAGAACAGTTTAATAATTGGAAAAACAAACAAATAAGGAAAGAAAACAACCCCAAACCTCTAAGGAAAAAAAGAAAATAACAAAGTAGGAGAAATAAAACACAAGAAAGACAAATGATGAAAACACTTGCTCACAACCAAGTGATCAATGCTTAGCTAGTCCCTGAGCAGCAGCACACTTCCTCCTGGTTTTATTGCTGAGCACGATGCCATATGGCATGGCATATCCCTTTTGTCAGTTGAGGTCAGCTGTCCCAGCTGTGTGTTCTCCCAACCTTTTCTGCCCCCACAGCCTACTCACTGGCGGGTTGGTGTGAGAAGCAGAAGAGGCATTGACTCTGTGCAAGTGCTGCTCAGAAATAATAAGAACATCCCTGTGTTCTCAACACTTATTTTAGCACAAATCCAAAATATTGCCCCATACAAGCTACTATGGAGAAAATTAACTTTACTTCAACCAAAACCAGCACAGCTTACATATTTCTCTCCAATAAGCAGAAAGGCCTGAGCTGATTTCCTCCTTATGTCACACATAGGCTGCTTTCAACCACAAATATAAGAAAGAAAAAAAAAAGCTTTTTGGGGTGTACAAATAGGTGCAGCAAGCCACATGTGAGCAAATAATATAAGGGTCAGTTAAAGATGACACTGTCTAGGAAAGGCTTGTTTCAGACAAACAATTTCTATTGGAGAGGTAGAAAAATAGCATTGTGTACTCTATTGGCACGGGATTTTTTTTTTTCTGAAAATAGGGAAATCTGGAGAGGAAAAAAAAGTGTTAACCCACTTTTAAAACACTTTAAAAACACTTTTAAAACAGCCATTCCTCTTCTCATGAGACTGGAAATGAGAAATTAGTTTCAAAGATGAATCTGGACTTGGTTCTGTAGTATTTTAACTGTAGCATGAAGTAAAATTCATTGACTCCTTTAAGTGAAAAAAGACAATCTCCTGAGGTAATTCACCACATGGATAACTTCTCCAGGTTTTATATTACTTCCTTTTGAAACTGTTAGGAAAAAAATCAAGGAAAAAGAAATGAAATTATTTTTACATTTTTTTCCATTACTCCAATATGTTAGAATATGTAGTTTATCTTTACTAAATATAAACTTCAAAAAAAAAAATAGTAGAAGTAGTGTCCAGAGTAGAGGTCTAGTGGAGAGCGAGTCCAGAGGAGGACCACAAAAATGATCAGAGGGCTGGAACAACCTCTTCTGTGCAGACAGGATGAGGGAGCTAGGGCTTATCCTGGAGCAAAGAAGGCTCCGGGGAGACCTTATAGTGACCTTCCAGTACCTGAAGGGCTCTACAAGAAAGCTGGAAGGGCATGTTGCAACAGGACAAGGGACAATGATTTTATACTAGAAAAGGGTAGATTTAGATTGAGCATTTGGAAGAAGTTCTTTACTACTCGGTGGAACACTGGAACAAGTTGCCCAGGGATGTGGTGGAGGCCCCATCCCTGGAGACATTCAAGGTCAGGCTTGATGAGGCTCTAAGCAACCTGATCTGGCTAAGGATGTCCTTGCTTACTGAAGGGGGGTTGGTTTGAAGGTCCTTTCCAGCCCAGGGCATTCTATGATTCTATAAGTATTATGGAGAAAATAGAGTGAAATAATAAATTATATGAGTTAAAATAAATATGTTTTTAAATAAAACATACTGTAAGTGGTACAGTTGAAAATATTTGTTAAGGATTTTTAAAAACAACTCAAAGACAAAAGATTGGTTCAGATTACAATAAGTTTTCTATGAAGGAAATAAGAAAAAAAAAGTACTGAAAAATAGAGAAGATCTAAGATTATCCTCTGCTTTACTTCGTAGATCAAAAGTGCTATTTTTGTATTCAGAATCTAATCCTGAGTTGACGTGAAACTCCTTATCTTCAAAAGAAAAAATAAATCAAAACAAAGCACAATATGAAAAACTTATCAATCATGCAGTTTGGTAGCTTAAATACATCTGTATACATCAGGAATGAGGGGGTTTTGGCACCTCTTTGTTACATGAAAGAGACAACCTTGCTGAAAGAGCTCTTGTTTTTCTTCAGCGTTTAATCCAAAATATACCAGAACTGTAACAACAGTCTCGTGTTTTAGAACAGAAATCACTAGACTGCTCCACTAATGCCAGAGTATAAAATATAAAAGGAGGAAATTTAAGCATATAGCATAAAAGAATCCACCTTAATGTATCATATATATGTAAATTTTTTTCAAGTTATCTGAATATTCTAATGTATACCATTAATGAGCTTTTCCAGGAAAGAATGGAGACAGGCAAAACTAGTCAACCCAGAAGGAACGGCAAAATCTGAACCAACTGGGAAAAGAGGTAGACACTTGAAGTCCTCAGACAATATTCATATTTCACCAGGTTATTTTGAAAATATAGTTTAGGGACAGTTCTCAGAACAGCAGTTTAATGCTTAGTAACACAGAGGGAATTGAAAATAGAGTAGAGCATCGAAGAAACAACCAAAAACACACAGAAAGAATTTCAGTATATGTCCTAAATAGCTTGTCTTCTTTACATTCATGTGGCAAAGCTTTCTATATGTTGCTTTTCAACCAGTTATCTAAGACATTTTAAAATTCTGATCTGAAGAATGCAATTCATTGTTAAAAGAACTTCTGAAAAAAGACACTGATTGAACAGGGCCTGCAGTAGCAGAACAGATGCTTGTTTGGGGTAAATCATAGTCCTCCTGCTTTCTATAGAAATATGACAATAAACTGGGCGATACATAGTCTCTTGGAGAAGTAGGACTACTGATAGCTTTGGGTATCCTAAAATCATGATTCAAGAGAAGAAAAATGACTTTTTCAAGTCTTAACTACCAGGGAGGAACAAGAGCAGGGCTAATTATGAGCCAGAGCCAAAATATTTTGTGAAATATTCAGTGAAATGTGGCTCCTGGGCAGGGGGGACAGGCAGGGGGATATCCCAGATAGAACTGCTCAGGGCAATGTGGGTCTGACAGTGCCTTCATGGCTCTGAAATTAAATATCTACTATTCTTACTATTTTATGTGAGATTCAGACCTGCTGCCACAATGAATAGCAGTTCTAAACCTGTAGTATCTCAGATATTTTTATACAAATTCCTTAAACTTATTTTTTCCAGTCATTGACCTGTAGTTTGAAAGAGCATATACCTAATAACACATTCTATATTATGCAGCACATGGAATCCTTTGGGATTTCAAACTGGAGAACAACAGAGGACTGTTTTGGAACAAGATAAGAGGTATCATGTGGTGGGACACCCTCTCATCACTACAGAGGAAAAGATAAAATAGTCCAGAATGGGGGCTCCTGGCTTTATTCCCATAGTGCTGTATTTCTTGTGAGAAGTTTGTGAAGTTGTTTTGACTGTCCTATCTCACAAGAAGTAATCATCATTTTCTCAAGTTTCCTCAGTGGTATAAGCTCTGATGTATGGCTTCCTGTAGCTAAACGAATTAGCACCATCCACGGAGCTCTCCTACATTGCTGCTGGTCCCCTGGAATGCACCATGTGCACCCTGCCAGGTTTCTCTCCATAGTAAAAAATAAACTAGTTCAGAAACCCATTCAACTACTCACTTTATTTCATTATATTTTAATTAATTCTTTTGAAAACTCCTATGAGAAAAGGATCTGTACATTTTCAGCACTGAATTTAAAGCTAAAATTAAGGCAATGTATCAGGCTGTGGTAAGTTAGAAGCTAATATTCTAAAAGTATTTGTTACACAGCACAACAAAAGTGGAAGCTGTGCACGTTTATATTGAATGTTGACATAGAGTACCTGTTTTTTCCCTCCACATTATGACTTGTCTCTCTTTAGAATAAGAACTCTGTTTCATTTTCTACTATGAGCAGAAAATGCCTTCGATGTTACTGTAATAAGCTTTAGGAAAATTATTCATCAATATTAAAAAAAAATCCTGTATGTCTAGGATTGAAAAACTTTTTTAATATATAATTAATATATTTGGTTAATGATAGGAACATAATTTGTAGTGTTCTTTTGTCATGCAATATACAGATTATCACAGAAATAAAATGGCAGTGTGACCAGATATTTTTTCCAATTTGGATACTTCCTACTAGTTTCCAACAGACATGTTATGGTGATTTCATTAATTATCGTGTGTGTCATTTTTGTATTTGAGTGATTTGATTCATCCTAGATTTTAATGACCTTAGGCACCTGTAACCAAATGTGTAATTTGTTTCTCAGTTTTAATGGACAACATAATTTGGGAAACTTTTTCCTATTCTCATGCCAGGTATTCCAGCACACACCAAGAGCATGGCAGAAGGATTGTAGCACAATAAATAGTTTCAATAGCCTTAATATCAAGGTCAGTAAGATTAGTCATCTTTTAAGTGAAGGCCAGGTTGGGTCCTACACTGAAATACAAAATAAACAGGCCTAAGGCCACACCACTCAAAATGACTGTGGCTGCAGTGCAATGGGCAGCATTTTGACAATATTGAACGTCTTTGTGTAAATTTAACACTCTACTCGCTTGACATAAAAGTACATCTTGAACTGTATTTTATGTTTCAACACAAAATCTGCCTTGCCATAGGTTTCCAAAATATTCTCCTCTATGTGTTTTTGATGCTAATTGTATGTGGTTTTTCTATGTTATTTTGAAGCTGAAGAGGGAATGATTTATTTAAAATACCAAACTACAGAATTATTAGCCAACACTACAGCCATTTGAGCCACTTGTATGTTCCCCAGATGGAGAACAAAGGAACTTAACTCTGACAACTGAAAAAAAAGCACCAAAAGAAAAACAATAATTGGGTACAGGTCTGTGCTACTCAAGAGAGGGTAATATAATATATTCTGTAGAATAAACCAAGTGTGAAGAGACTTAAAATAGTTAGTTAGAAAGAGGAATAAACCCACTAAGTTAAGATAAAAAAGAAGTTGACTGTTTTGGAATACTAGTAAGTGCAAAGTAAGAGAAACATTCATGCTTTTTTGATTGACGTTATGTTGTTTTATCAGTTTTGCTCCATATTTACATTCTGACAGTTAAGTATTTTGTTTTGAATTGGATCTAACAAGTCATCACAATTTTAGCATGTCAGATACTGCAAATAAGTCTGTAAGGACAGCTAAAGAGCTTTGCATGGGAAGATGTGATACAGTTTGCTAAAAAGTACTATTGTCACTTGCAGACATAGCTGAAAAAAAGTATAAATTGTGGAATATCAGTCAGACAACCAGAGGCAGACACAGGGCTGACATTAGGAGAGTAATTAACATGGAAAAGAGATCTATGGCTGCTACAAAGCTGAACTTGAAGCTTAAAATCATCTCAAGTCCTCTGTGTGCAATTTTTTTTTTTTTTAAGAAGGTAGATTATGGGGGTTTTTATTTAAAAAAAAAAAAATCAGAGATTATTACTGTTTCATTTTTTCCATGCTCCTATGGTGATTTGTAATTGTTTCTTATTGTTCATTCTTATTCACTTTAATATTTAAAGAGGAACATAATTAAAGTGTTTCAAGATTAAATTAATGAAAATAACAACACCAAATGAAAAATAAATTATTAATTAGCAATTTCTTTAGACTACTCATTTATTTAGAAAGATGTGAATTAATGAGAGGCACACTAGCATTTTCTATCTTTTTTAGATATATAAGCTAGTTCTAAGATACTGTCAATATCAGAAGCAGTACTTCAGTAAACATCAGTAACTGGGATATAGTTACTTACTCACCTTTACTTTTAAGGATTATGTGGTTTGTATTGTTTTGATTATAATGATGACTGGTGAAAAGGTAAAAGAAAGTAGCATTTGACGAATCTTGTTGTTTATACAGACTTACAACTCAAACTCTTCAGAATGGAAAAATGCTAATCTAGCAGAAAATTAACCTCATGCACACAACTGAGGGAATTAAACACTGGGTTAGACTTCTAATTTACATGGCAGTTTTAAGAAAGTAGAAAGAGTAGACAACTCTGTAAATTGTGGAAGCTTCAGGAAATTTGCACTACATTTAGCAGACTCCATGAGTCAGCTAGAAGGATAGTACCCAACATCTTTCCTCTGGGAGGGGCCAAGGGATAGTGGAAGAGGAGACCCTAAAAACCAAACCATTGCCACAAAGTTGATTCTTGTGTTCCAAAGTAAAGTAAGACTAGAAAGTTAAAAGTATGCTTCATAATTTGCCCATGTTCTGTTCACATTTCTTCAAAGCCAACAGTCTGCAAGCAGCCTGCCGACTTGCCAGTCCTTATCAGTCACATGGAGGTCAGTGACCACTGGAGGCATATCCTAGCCTCCCTGCCAATCACCCTTGTAAAAATTAGACAAGATCAGAAGATGCCTTTCAAAAACAATGTAGACACAGTACAAACACAAATTGGGAAATGCTTTTTATAGAAAGATGGCATTTAGAAGAGTAATCATATGAAATGTCATATTTGATAGACAGGGCTTCACTTTTTCACCTGGCAGAGATCTGACAGCAAAATAATTTCTGGAAATCTGTTCAGATAGCCAACACTGGTGGCAAAAATGTCTGCATCCCTAAATAAATGGCTATTCTAATGACATTGAAAATGAATGATTTAATTTTCGTTTGATGTTATTATTATTTTTATTACTTTATGCATTTACCCTTTCAAAGAACATACAGCTATATCATTGGGGAAGACTGCAGAATTTTCTGATTAAAAAGATAAACTTAATGCTATCACTATTTCTCCCTACTTATCATGAAATCAGTGAAAGAACATAATGAAATTAATTTCTTATTGTAAAAAAATAGGTGAGAGAAGGAGGGGGGAGAGGTGCTCCAGTTGCCAAAGCAGAGATCTCCCTGCAGCTTCTCACAAAGAAGGAGCAGGTATTGCCTTGTAGCCCATGGATAGGACAATGCTGGAGCAGATATCTACACTGCATCCTATGGAGGAAGCTGCACTGGAGCAGGTGGATATTTCTGGAGAGAAACTGTATCCCATAGGAAGGACCCATGTTAAAGAAGGAGAAAAGTGTGAAGAGGAAGGGATGGCAGAGAAAAACTGTTATGACCTGATCACAATCCCCCATTCCTCATCCCCCTGCACTGCTAAGGGAAGGAGGTAGAGGAATTGGGAATGAGGAACAGAAGCTGAGCCTGTGAAGAGAGGAGGGAGCAATGGAAAGGTCTTGTAGATTTTGTCTTTCCTTCTTATCATTCAAATGTATTCTAATTGGTAATAAATAATTTTCCCCAGGTCCAGCCTGGTTTGCTTATGATGCTAATTGGTAAGTGATCTTCCTCTCCATCTCAGCCCACAAGCTTTTCCATCTTATTTTCTCCTCCTGTTCTGCTGAGGATGGGGAATGAGAAAGCATCTGGGTGGAAATCTGGCAGATGGCCAAGTCAACCCACCACACTGTAGCTAGAATACAGTTCCTATTTCTGTCATTTATCATCTCGGGTTCTTGTATTAGTACAGCCTCTAGCTATAATTCTGTCTTTTAGTTGTTCTAAAAAATCATGACTCTACCATCCCCCTTTTCAAGTCCTTTGAAAAATAACTTCAATATATTAAATAATTGTGACTATTAGTAAACAGATTGCAAATAGAATCTGTAATTAAAAAAAAACAAACAAACCAAGAACAACAACAAAAAAAACACACCACAAACCAACCAACCCAAAAAAACTAACAACCAAAAAAAAAACCCTGAAAGAAACACATAGAATGCTTTTATTCATTTGAGACAGATTATTTAAAAGTTTGACTTTTGGGAAAAAGCTTCCTTCAGCTCCCTTTATATGACTTGATATCATTAAAGTTTGACTGAATCATTAATGGTGTCTGAAATGCAAACTCTTACTAAAGCTTAGTATTTTTTTGAGAAATTATAATTTCTCCACTAATAATTAGATATTTTTTTGACAGACTTAAAAACAAACAAACCAACCCAGTTCTTTGAATATCTGTGTAGATGTTGAAAAAAATAAGATTTTTAGCTACATTTCAAAGATGTGTTAAACCCACAGGAGGTAAGTGAGTTGGCACCTTTACTCCAAGCAGGTGTTCAGTTCCTTTGAGGTATCACAAGTAATACTCAGGCCAAAAAGTGTCACACCTGACGCCAAATCTCAAATCCTCAAAAGCAAGTATCATCCAAATCAGTCTTTCATCAGTAAATATCAACAAAATACTGGATACTTATTTTACATTCACAGTGGTCTTCTTCTCCTCCACAACCCCTCCCCAATACTTTATGGTCTGCTTTGATATGATTTAGTCATTTTAGTGTTCTAAAAAGTACTAAAATCTGTGCTACCAAATACAGAATTTGTTGAGAATCAAGATCTTATTAAGGTGAGCTTCTATCTTTTAAAGGTTAATAGAAAATGATTAATCTCATCAAAGACGGACTGTAAAATGTAAACATACCTAATCATATAGAAAATTATTTGAGCCATTTCTAACCAATTCATACAAGTTTTTCCTCCATATATTGCTTCCTCTACTCCATGTTCAAACAAACGCTTTGCCAAAGAATCCTAACTATCTCTGAAAAGTTAAACCCTTCATCAACACTTATATATAGCAGTTGTCAGTATGGTTTTAAGGTCTCACAAACAAGAACTCACAGAACTGAGAAAATATCATTTTAATCATTTTAATAAAATGAGTCAGATTTTAGGATGATAAAAGAAAAAATAGGGTTACAAACTACTTTACTGCTGTTTTAAATCTCAAATGATTTGAAACTCCATTGGAACATTATTGAACAAAGTACTGCCAGTACCTTTGTTCAAAAGAAGGATTAATTTGAGAAAAACAGAAGGGAAGGAAGCTGAAACTGCTTTACTCAGTAGCATCTGAGTTTTCTCAGGAAGTCTCTTATTTAAATACTAAGAAAACCATATGGCTTCAAGATCTTACCAGAAAAGTTTCAGGCTAAATTGAGAGCAACACAGGAGAAAATCTAGCTAGTATTTTAGTCAGATCACATTAAAAATGTAAGAATATTGTCCATAAAAACGTATTGGGAGCCTGCAGGCAATTCTTGTGTACCTTAACCTACTTGTTGTCTCTTTAATCCACTCCTTGAATACTTGTCCTAAAAAAACCCAATTTGTGAGAATTCAGTACTAACACACAATTGTCTATTTCCTTAAACTGACATTCGTATTTCATAAAAATCAAGATTCATTTGGACTTCTATGCCTAAGTGTTAGATATATAGTAAGACTGGGGGGGGGGGGAAGAAAAAGAAAGTATTTGTAATCTTAATTTCATTAGAAATACTTGAAAAAAATTATTCTGCTTGATATTTCAAATGATATTCTAAATATATCTGGGTAATCCTTCCTGTCAGTATTGCTGTCAATTGTGGCTACTTGTTCTGTATGGAAACTTCCTGAAGAAGAGGAGACTCAGGGGGGACCTCATCACTCTCTACAACTACCTGAAGGGAATTTGTTGTCAGGCAGGGGCTGGGCTCTTCTCCCAGGCAACTAATGAGAGGACAAGAGGACATGGCCTGAAACTGTGCCAGAAGAGGTTTAGGTTGGATATTAGGAAGCCCTTCCTCACAGAAAGGATGATAGAACACTGGAATAGACTGCCCAGGGAGGTGGTGGAGTCACCATCCCTGGAGGTGTTTAAGGAAAAGATTGGATGCTGCACTTAGTGGCACGATTTAGCTGATGTCATGGTGGTAGGTCATAGGCTGGACTTGATGATCTCAGAGGTCTTTTCCAGCCTCAATAATTCTGTGATTCTGTGAAAAAAATAACATTAAAAGAAATCATCAAATTTGGGTGGTTTTAGGTTTTTTTCAATAGATACAATGTAAAAAATTTTCAGAGAGATTAATTTTCCCAATTCAAATACTTTTCAAACTTTTAATAAATAACACTTTTAAAGTCTTTAACTTTCAAAGTGCAAGCATACTTCAAATTTACAAAGAAAAATCCTATAGTTTGAGCTATGATTACATTACATAAGACATAAGCTTTTATCTTTAATGAAATTTAAAAAGGAAGAAAAGGACTAAACAGTCATGCTTTACATTGACAGTCTAGTTACTGACAGATTTAAAAATGTTCAGAGGTAGAACATAATATACAAGAATATCATAGAATATCATATACAAGTGTGGTGACATATATATGTCTCTCAGGTAGAGTTTTCTACTTTAGAGAAGCAGATACCAACATTTGTGCTTCTGAATTCAGAGCAGTACATAAAATAGCTATTCCAAACAATTTCATAACTGTTGTTGTAATTGTGAGAGTTTTATATTTATCTTAATTCCTTTTTGCAAACTTGCAGAGAAAAGCTAATAATCCACATATTAGAATAGTAAATACTTTGAACATGTAAACAGCAGATATATTGCACTTTTTTTCTTTTTGTAAAGGCACTAACAGCAGCTTCAAGCAAAACCACAATAACCAGCTAATACAACTGTTGATGTCAGATATGTGAGGAAGCTAATATTCTGATATATTTGTCTTTGAATAGGATAAATGAGTCTGCCAGATGTAATAAAAGGATTTCAACCCTCTGATCACCAGGTATTTTCAGAGATTAGAGACTCTGAACTGTATAGAACAAAAGCATACTTTAGTGCCAGGTAGAGGGTCAAATTCTGCTCTTAACTTCAACTACCTATTCAGTGAAACAAGCTACGTAAGAACAGTAATTGTCCTAATATATCATGATATTCCCTTCCTTCCAAAATATTTCCTTTGTAATCAAGCAAACTACAAAGCAGTATCTTCCACATAAGTAATCAAAGATTACATTTAAGACTACTTTACGTTATTGAGCTACAGTGTCTGTTTCTTGACATGGATATACTGAAATTGTGAAGCTCATATTTTTTATTAGATGCAAAAACATTATTTTGAGTTCAGCTAATTTGATTGGAGACAACAAGCTTCTGAGATCTTATGACCAACTTGTTACACCCCTCACTTTTATATATTATTCCTCTTTCCACATATATATTATATCATTGCTCTTGAATCTGATCTATTTAATAAAATAAATGAAGATAAAAAGAAAATATTTTCTCTTTATATTAATTGCTAAACTTGGTTATGACAACAATGAACATAAACATCTTGTTACAACCTTGTTTAGCTTTCACACTAAATTAAAGTTAAGCTGTTGTTTTCATAGTATAGGTAGCATTTGTTTTTTCAGTTCTACACCATCCATGATGGAACTTTTCCTGAATCTTGCTGTCACAGGGATTTCCTCTTGAAAACCTTTTTCATTGCAGCTTCCTGGTTTGGGTGTTTGGGGTTTATGAAAATCAAAACTGACTATCTAGATGATGACACAGGTTGCTAGGAGACATATAGATGCTGAAGGCTCAGTTTTGCACCCAAAGTGCAATTCTGAAAGTATGGGCTCTTTTAGATTCACTGACTTAATCAGGACTTTTCTATGTTTTGCTAGAACAGCAGTGGAAGACTTCTAGATTTTCCCTTGTAGTTTCAAATTGCAAAAACTTCAGAAGGAAAAGCTGCCAGAGGTCTTTCAAGGAGAAGTAACAAAGGAAGTACAGCAATTGTCTACAAGCTATGAAACAGCACCTTTCTACACATGACAGTATTGGTATATTTGTCATTGAAAGGAGGACTGAAAAATAACTGAATCTGCTACAGGAAGAAAACCAACCCAATTCAAACCAGGTCTAAATTTCATAGATGGTTATTAGTTGTTATCTGCTTCTGTGTACACTTTTATTAGAGCAAAATGTCAGAAAATGTTAACCAAGGAAGATATAAAACATTTCAACTTTTGAGGTAAAGACCAGGAAAGTATAATTCAGTTTTAATACAATTATAAAATCAAAGGGGTTTTGAGATCTTTTTTTTAAAAATATACAAGATCATGTAAGAGCTTGTAGGGTAGAATATAGGATTTAACTACCTGACAGTAACACTTATCCTAGTAGGAATCTCAAGACACAATGATGTTCATAAACTACATTATAAAACCAATACCAAATAGACAAAGGGAAACTGAAAATCACATACAGACAATCTGCTTCAGGATTCTGTTATTACAAATTTGATGTGCAACAGTAAAATGTGGTAAAATTGTTATTAAGATTTACAAGCTTACTCTGTGAAAACATAAAGGCCCATTCTTGAGAAAGCCAGAACAGAGAAGTAAGGATTTTATGCTAATTTGAGAAGGTACTTTATTTTTAATATCCTCATTCTGATGCTGAGCAGAATTAACAAACCAATGAAAGTTTAATTTTGTTCATATCTGTTCAGGTAGATCCTTGACTTCAGGATTTTTCAACATACTTGACCACTAAATCCATTTTCATGTACACTTTATCAAAATGCAACCCTGGTGAAAACTGGAAAGAATTGCTATAATACTTGCATTAGATAAGATTTTCTCAGCTACTGTTGACAACAGCTAGGAATTTCAATGAACTAGTGCTATAAGAATTTAGAGATGACTACACTAAGTGAACTAATTTATAGCTTGCTGCTGCTGAATCCCTTTTTTATGTCTCTCAACACCACACTTCCAGAGTATGCTCTTAAGTGTCAGAATGCTCATATACCAAACCACTACTGCTGATGACAAATGAAGATCACTTTAGCCACATACAAAATGTGATTAGAGAGGTCTTCTTTTCATTTCCCAGCAGCAGCAGTTAAGACTTTAGATAAAGGTACAAGTGAAAGGTGTCAAACAATTTGAAAAATATATAGTAATTAATAAACTGAGCTTCCGCTTGCTGCTGCAGTTTGAAGCTTTCTATACATGAATACTTGCAGAAAATAGGCATAAGACACAAAGCCAAAAATACTTGCATTTGAAATTCCATACTCACTGTCTACAGTAGAACAAGCAACTATGTAAGAAACAGATTTGGCATTAATGGAAGTCTTCCACATGGTTTGGAACAAAATGTCATCTGTCATCTGCATGCAGATTGAATTGCTTACCCTGTTGCTGGGATGCAAACATGAATACTAGTCAATGCATGTTAGCTGCAGTGTTCACAACAAAAGGCAACCTACGTGACAATTTTTTTGCACTTACTAACACACTGTGTTCATAAGTATTCATCAGAGCCCTAATAAAGAGGTAATTAACTGAGCTGGATATTTCTGAGTGAATCCAATGTGATTAGAACTATACATGTGATTTTGTGTGACCATAACAGGAAAAAAATTAGAGGTTGAACACTACACACAGGCAATATATTTCATGGTAGTACATTATTTGTAGAAAAGAGACAAATAAGCAAACAAACCTCCAGCAGAGTCTTAGTGAGTATATCTCACTAAGTATTTATTGACATAGATTCAAAGAATAATTTATTTTGAAAGGGATTTCTTGAAGTCACCTCATCCATCCTCCTGCTCAAAGCTAACTTCCAGATAGGCAATCCACAAGTTAGGTTGTCCTACCCAGGGCCCTGGCCACTTAAGTTTTGAAAACTCCAAGAATAAAATATAGACTTTCAGTATCATCTCCAACAACTCAAAATATGTCCAATCTTGAAAGGTGCCAGGGGTTAGGGCTGAGCTGGCCACTAGACGAATGACAGAGGCTCTCTATTAACCCCTCTCCCTTTCTAAAAGGGGAGAAGAAAAGGAATAAGGGAGAGACGCTTATGGATTAGAAGAGAAAACTGTTTTAATTAAAATAATAATATTAAGTATAAAGAAAGTCAATATCAAACCCACCGCCACTGATGGCAATTACGTCATTGTCACCACTGATGCTGTGGAGCAGCCACTGAGGAAGTCTCAGACTGGACTCAGTGGCAGATGGGAACCAGATTCAGGAGCTGGATTCTTGAATGCACAGATCGAGATTGAAGGCAAAATGGACAGGCTCCTCCTTGGACGCCAGCCATTGAAGAAGAGAACTTAACCCTCATGATATCTCAGCTTTATACTAAATATCACATATATGGAATGGAATATGTTGGTCAGTTTAGGGTCACCTGTCCTGTCCACTCCTCCTTGCAGGAGCGGCCTCTGAACCTCCAATGTGGTACACAAGATTTAGCAGTGGCCTTGGTCTGAACAAGAACCAGTCCTTGGTAGGAACTGTAAACATCAAATGTTATCACTGCTAGAAGCAAACACTAAAAAAAATGCCAGTAACTTCATAAAGTGCAGTTAATTAGAAGAGACTTAGATGAAAAGTAAAAATCACTGAATGAAATAATTTCTCTTCTAGATCAAACCAGGACAAAAGGTTTCTAGAACATCTACTTCAATGCCTATTCCAGCACCACACAAAGCAAAGCAATCTGAATAGTCTATGGAAAAAAACTATACTATAAGAAAGCTCAAAACCTATTAAGCTATGAAGAAGAATCACTAACTTGATTTTAATTTTTTAACAATAAATATAGGAGTGCAATCTGTTCTCTCATGTCCAGGTGTGGTTAATTTCTACTCAAAAGCATAAGAAAAGACACCAGCCAAGTTATTTTTACTCTTAACTTGAATTATTCTTTTCTGGTCCCTGAAAACTGACAGCAAGCTACCTGAAGCATGAGAAGAGTAAACATAAAATTATTGAAAAAACCTTGGGAATGAAAAAAAAAATCTTTAAAATTACTACTATGTTTTGAACTGATATAGCATTTATTAATGAACTTGTGCTAGTGATTTTTTTCTTTTGTAGTAAAGTTACTCTACACAATCTTAACTGTTTTCAGAACTGGGAATTTATTTTGCTGAATTTATAACTGGCCCAAGGCAAAATCCATATTATACTAACAGAACAGTTTTGTTTAATAATATTCCTTGCTAAAGATACTAATCCTATGAAGTAAAGGTGTTAGATGTCTTCATGCAGCTGTTAAAAGAAAATGAAAGATATAGACCTGCATCTAAAATATTAAAATATACACTGCTACCTTAACAACATTACTATGGTCCTAAAAATATTTCTACTAGTGACTGACTGGAGTAAGGTCAAATCTATTAATGTCATAACTAAATAAAATGGAAGTGTCTAATTTATTATGCTTTTATGGCATAGTGCATCATAATTTAATAGGAGCAATCCTATCCATATTTTTCATGTACTATGTGAAAAAGTAATTGTTTTGATGAATGATTCTCAAGGTATCCATAAGTGTTATTGATTTTACAGGATGTGTGTTGCAAAAGTGATTTTTCTGGATCATTCAAAGCAGCTAAATTTACACAAGAACATTTACATTTAATTCGTTTAAAAATATTAGAATAAAGTCAAGTGCAATAACTCCACAATTTCATTGTGTTTATAAATTTAAGCGAAAGCCTAAAACTGGAAAAACTTTTTCATCTGAAATGTACCAATTTTTTTTTTCCACAGAAATGCCAAAATCCCTCCTAAAGGCATTGAACATACAAAAAAAAAAAAAAAAAAAAAAAGTGAAGCATTCCCTCTTCTATTGTAGAAAAGGTTTCTGGATTATTTTATGGAAGTGGGTCAAAACACGGTTGCTCAGAAAAATGAATTGTCAGTTATTACAAGTAAATTGGTTACATCTGCAGCTCCAATATTGAAGATAATGGAGTTTGGACTTAATAAAAACAGCTGTTTGTAAGTCTAACTAGAAAAAATATCATATAGATTAAGAAGCAGACAGTGTCAGAAATGAGAGGTTTAGTCCTCAGAGGGAGTTAATCCTGAACATATGCTCTGTTCTGTCTCTTCTCATATGATGGTTTAACAGAAAAAATGTCCAAGATAGAAGACACCAAGTTTTGACATAACAGAAAAGAGACAAATGTCAAGGATAAATCTCCAGTCTTAAAATAGATGTTCATACAAATCCACATACATATTTCTTGCAAAGAAAGGCTAAAATTAAAAGACAAGAGGGCTTCAGCAGAACTGCAGAATGTTAATATTTATTGTCCTGAGAAAATGTTGTGTGTTTAGTATGCCCTGTTGTCCCAAGACATAACTAAAAACTCAACAGCTCAATCAAAATCAGTGAATGAACTGAAGCAGATGTTCATCTGAAGTCAATCAGAACTATAAAATTTCTCTCTGAGAAGTGATGTTGAGAAGTAATGATATATCCTAAATCGCTATTTTGAAGCTACTTTGCGAACTAAGAAAGTCACAAAGTCACTTACAACAGTAACACGTGTTTGTCAAACAGAGCTCTAAGACATTTCACGTCATTATCAGGATTAGCAAGATTGCAATTTTGTAGTGGACTTGACAAGCATGAATTAATCATCTACCCAAATGGGAGATTATATTTATGAGTCATCTCAATTTGAAAAAGAGATTCATATTTCTTTATTAACGCTCTTTTAAATTTTTTTGCTGATTAGTTTTCTTTATTCACTTCCTAGAGAAACGTTACACATGGGTCATTTGAAATAGTTGCTTGCTTATGTCCTTATTCCTTTAAACAAATGGTAAATATTTATCACTTTTGCTTTTCACCGGGTAATGCTTTGGATACACAAGAATTACTGTATTCTAGCCTTGGGACTTAAATGTTATCTCCCTCCTGTCACCAACTATATTTAACTAACTCAGATTGTTTCAGAAAAAATAATTGCAATACCCAACTATTAACTTTGGCTTACAAGTCTATTAACATAAAATCACATTATTAGTCCCAAAGTAAAGCCTTTCTAGTGCCCTTATAAGAGTTTGTACTTTACCCTGATACTGAGTTACACTGTACTATTTAAGAGAATTACAAAACTGGTTCACATAGTCTCCCTCATATACTTGGTTCTCTCTCCCTTTGGCCTCGCCTAGATTTTTTTTGGTTTTGTTTTGTGTTCAGCAGCTCCTTTAGTGAATCAGATTTCTCTGCCAATTTCTAAACTGTCTCCAGAAGCCTTCACTTCTGCTTTTATGTTTACTTGTTTCAGTTTATACTAGGTTCCATCTTGGTAACAGTAGCTTTGTTAGGTGGAAGTTTTCTGTTTTGTGATTTATGGACCAGTTTAGGTAACAGTCTGAAATGATTGGAAGAGGCCACCAAAAAAAACCCAAAACCCTAACATGGAAAGAAAGAATGCCACTGACCCCCTGCAATACCTGAAGAGGATATTTGCACGTAAGTATGAATGACAATAAGTACTGGCCACTATCAATATGCATGATAACGGTCACTCAATTTACAGACAAAATTATATTATGCTTATGAATCTACTTTTAATATGCTATTAGTATTTTTCCTTATAATTGAACCCCAAGAATTACTATATTTAGATGTTATACTTCACATAATTCTTAACATAATTTTTATTTCTCTAGCTTTCATTACAAGTATCCCCAAAATTGTATTTCCATTCTTCAAACTAAGAACAGGAAAATGGTTTGGCACTTCTTTTACAACTCTCACATCTTCCTCATACATAAACAAGTACATAGTTTTGTTTGTTTCTTTGTTTATTTTAGGATTTATTAACTACTCTATTCTTCACAAAAGTCTTCCCTTCCCCCAAAAATCTTTACTATACATGCACGCCCTTGAAAAAGGTATTGTTTTATGTATCAATTCTTAAATATAAATACTTACTGGTTACAGATGGAGGAGCAAGCAAAACTTGCTTTTCAAACTTCAGCTAGCATTTGTAGGGTGTCGGGAAAAGGCCTGGGAACAATGATGAGGACTCAATATGAGTTGCAATCACGTTCACTTTATTATTGATTTTCCACAGCTTTTATCCCCTACAAGTGCATATGATTGGATAAGTATACAGTCCATGCGTTAGTCGCGCGCCCCAGTTCGTAATATGATTGGTGGCCACGCGCCCCACCACATCTCAGCCAGCGCCGCCCGTACATCCTGTGCT
>JAAGNO010005875.1:0-67354 GCA_033439905.1 Ceryle rudis | reverse complement strand
CTCCAGCAGAATGCTGTGGGAAATGGAGTCAAATGCTTTGCTAAAGTCCAGGTATACAACATCTACTGCTTTTCCCCTATCCACTAGGCAGGTCACCTGGTCATAGAAGGAGATCAGGTTGGTTATTAAATATTACCAGAGAACAAGCTCCTGTCAGCAAGAATGTGATAGCTTTTAACTGCAAACTGGGACGGGTGCCAATGCAAGAGGGGTGAATGCTGCTGAAAGTGAGGGGTCTGTGTGGATTAACATGAGCTGCCTGTGGATGCTCCCCCCCCTGCCCTATGGGTGCTGCTTTTGGGCTGCTGAGCAGCAGCTGGGATTGGGAGGTGGCTCCCTTCAGTAATAAGGGTACTGAATCTTGCTGATGCCATAAAAACTTTCCCAAGGTGTCACCCAGTCCCAGTCTCGGGGGGTGACATGGGCTTTGCTGTTGTCTCCCAGTCCAGGTCCACTTAAGTTTCTTGGCTAGAGTTCCTAAGGGCATCCTGGGATCAGTCCCACGGAGGGATACAGGGATGTGGGCTGCCTACACTAGCCTCTCTTCTCCTGGGGCCAGTCTGGGCTCCACCTCTGTGGGAGAAAAAGTGGTAGAGTCCTGCTGTCCACAGGTGAGATCTGGGGCCTGGGGAGCTAAAGCAATTGGCAGAAGCTGCTAAATAACATTGCTGGTGTGGGGTGTGAATTACATCAGTGGGTCAGAAGGGACTGGGGATGGAGCAGCTCACCTGTCCCATCCTTTTATTGCTTTTCCATTGCTCTGAGTTTTTACCCTTTACATCCCAAGACTCTCTTGCTCCTGGGCTGGTCCCCTTACATGGTGGCTGTGCCTTGTCTCCATAAGGACTTTTGATGCTGCCCTGCCCATGCCGGACAACAGCTCAGCCGTGTCAGCACCGCATTTGGAGACAAAATCAACGTGATCCTGAGGTAGAGCAGTCTGCAGTTGTGCTATGTCTCATGTCCTCTCCTCTCTCCCCTAGGGATTTCTTTCCAGAGGCTGGTAAGGACAGAGCAGGGGCTGCCTGTGAAGAACTACCAGAACTCCACCGTGTAAGTGTGGCCATGAGTGCTACAGATGCCACTCTGCAGCATCCCCACAGTCTCATGCTGCTTGAGCAGCATCTCAGAGGTGTAGTGGTGGGTGCTGGGGAGAAGAGATGGATAACTAGGCTGAGCTGTTGGAAGGGATGAGGAAAGTGGCTGTGACATTTCTACAGCTGTGGGTCAGGGTCTGTGGGCTCCCCATGTCAGTTATCCCGCTGTGTGAATACAGCTGGAGAAGGCAAATTCTCTTCCACAGGGAGCTGCTGATCTTGGCACACTTTGGAGAACAGCCAGAGATGCTTTGATCTGCCTGTTTGGCAGCCACTACCTTGAAGGGAGTCAGAATTGAGTTCATCCCAGTGCAGCAATTAATGGAAGCCTTGCAGCTCTAGGTGCAGTCAGACTTTGCACACCTTATTTGAGGGCTGGACCTTTCCCTGCCAGGGCACCTCTTGTGTAAATAGGAAAATGAGCCCAGGTTGGGTGTGCCCTTCCTGGTTGCAATGCCAGCCCCAGCCCGGGGATAGTCCTCCGTGCACAGCTGCCTCTCCTCTGTGCAGGATGCATGTCCTGCTCTTTTGGCTTGTCAACTCATGCCATGTAGCTCTGTTTCTGCACCTGTATCCTACCCAGCTGTGCTGGTGCTGCTGTGTTGCTGTCCCCAGTACAGCTCCACTGCTCTGCATGCTTATGCTGGTGCAAGTGCAGCCGCTGATGATTTATAGCAGGGTGGCTATATTTGCATAGAAACCCTTGAAAACCTGGCACAAAGCTGTGCATGAGCTGCACCTTGGACTTACTGAAAGCTCGTGCCCATTGCCTGAGCTCTTTAGAAGCAAGCACACCAGAGAGGTGGGTTACTCTCCTCCGTGAAGCGAAGCACATGTTCTCCAGGCTGCAGCTTTAGGAGTTCAAACCCTGTAGATATTCTTGTTGTGGTCCAGAGCAAAAATTCAGATACAGGGGGTGGCTCTTCTTAAAGGCTAGAAGTGATGCTCTGACCTGTGTCTTGTAGGGGGAATATGTTTTGGGGGCCACTCTTATTTTCTAGCCCCCCTCCCCCCCCCCCCCCATTTTGTCTGCTGGATGTCCAGTTATCCTGGCTGCTGGGTTGGTGCCCTGTCTGGGGTTGATTGAACAATTACTGGGCTGGTGATATTGTAGATGTGGCAGGAGATATGGTGCCAAGGAGCAGGGTGAGGATGCTCATCTGTTACCTGCTCCCTGCCCACAAATGGCAGTGCAGCAGGGAGCTGACACCCCTGCACAGCCCCAAGTCCCTCTGGCTGTGACCAATGTAAGAGGATGCTGCCACCTAGTGTGAATTTGTCTAATTTTCCATCCCTGGAAACACTCTAGGTCAGGTTGGAGTGAGCTCTGAGCAACCTGCTCTAGTTGCAGATGTCCCTGCTCTCTGCAGGTGGGTTGGACTGGATGAGCTTTAAAGGTTCCTTCCAACCCAAACCAGTTCTGTGATAAGACTTTCCTGTGCCACCAGCATCTGAGCCTGGCTGCCCGGCCTAACCACCATCCCCTTGTCCCCAGGACGGTGCTGCTGCTCAATCGTTCTGAAGTGCAGAGCGAGTTCCTCTCCATTGCTGAGAAGCTGAGTGCTGGTGAGCACCCACAGCACACCACGCTGGTCATGCTTCTTGAGCACCTCTACCAGGCCAACTTTGGCACCCGCTGTGACCTGAACAGCCTGCACCACCTCCTGAAGGTAGGCTCAGAAAGTTTTGGCTTTGGTGATGCCACGATGCTGTTGGCAGCAGTTTCATGTGGTTGGCTGGTGGATTTCCTGACCAAAATAATACTTGGTAGACAAAAGAAAAACATTTTAATAACACTTCTTGTATATGCATCTTTCCCTTGTCTTCTCAGGTTGGACCTGAGATATGTGCAGATCACTCACCTTTTACTCTTTTACTCCTTCCCCCACCCCTAAGTGGAGAGAGGAAGTGTCCCCAGATTTGAAATGCAGCAAAAGTGTTTGACCAGAAAAATAGTGTGCTTTGGTGTTTGGGGAGGGAAGGGCAAACTACTGTGAAGAAAACCCCTTAGGTGTTTTCAAATCCCCTTTTTTTTAAATTTATTTACAAAAGTTTTGGGGGACTTGAAGTAAGTAGGAGATAGTGGGGGAGAGGGATATTCAGTCGTAGTTAGTGATCCTGCCCAAAGACGTGGGTGTTGCCTTTGCGGAGGGTTACTGCCTCGATCTCTCACCTTGGCTCTGCTGCCTCCCAGTCCAAGACGCTGGAAGAACTCTCAGAGATCTACACCAGTGCTGCTGACGCACAGGAGATGGCAGCCACCAGCAGCGACCCTGTCCTGGCTCAGGAGCGGCTACAGTCTGTGCTGCAGGACATCGCCAGGGCTGCGTCCTTTCCTGCCATCACAGGTGAGGAGCCCCCCCACTGCCCCTGTTTCCTCCAGGGTTTTCTTACGGCTCGACCCCCACAGTGGTGATGAGCAGTTTTGCACAAAATTTCAACTTCTTGTGAAAGGTTAAATTGCGAAAGGTGAAATTGTGCTAATTTTTCACAATGAGAACAATCAGTCATTGGAATAATCTCTCCGGGAAAATAATGAATTTTCCAACCCTGGGCACTTCTAAGATTCAGCTGGACACGAGTTGGGCTGTCGTTGTCTAGACCAGGCTTTTGCCAAGAAAGATTGGACCAGATGATCCTTGAGATCCCTCCCCACCAGGTGTTCTATGGACCTAGAACAACAGCAACTACAACAACAAACCCACCACCCCATGTCCTATTTCATAACCACACAAGAAGTCAGAAGTGGTTTGTCATCTTTCATTAAAACAGCAGCAGCAACAACAACAAAATCTCCAGCCTTTCTGGGCAAGATGAAAACAGTAAATCAGAAACGATAGTAGCAGTGATGTCTGATGGCTCCTACAGGTGTGAAATGTCCCCTTGTCCCACTTGCATGTGACTTTATGGGGATAGAGACAGCAGCATTGGTGTCGTGTGTGACGTGGGTTGACCAAAGCATGTGTGTGGGGTGGGTGGCATCTCCATCAGCCAGGAGAGCTGTCAGGAGTGCTACTGAGGTTCCCTGCAAACTGATTCCCCTCCCTCCTCTCTTCCCAGGTGAGGCTCAGCCCTGCAAACTCCACACCATCCCCATCCCCACTGCTCGCTGCTACACTTACAGCTGGGATCAGGATAACTTTGGTAAGTGGAAGGGGCCCCCCATTCCAACTAGTGAAACCACAGCCCTCTGCTCCCCATTGAAGGGGCAGCTGAGCAGCATTTCAGATGAGCTGGGGCTCCCTTGTGCAGCTGGTGCATGACACAAAGTGTGGCTGGAACCTGAAAGAGCTGATAACAAATTGTTGGTGTTGGAAGGAGCGGTAAGGCAGTGGATACCAATGTCCTCTAGATAGGAGACCGTTTGATTATCAGCTCAGCATGATGCCTGCTGAGATCCCAAGCAAAACCCTCATCTGAGCGTTGGGGACAAGACACTGGTGGCCCCAAAATGCATGTTGGCTGAGGTAAATCATGCAGGACCTAATGTCCTGGACAAAGTAGTACCTTGCATTAAGCTGGAAGAGGTTTGTTGCATCCTGGTCCATATGAATATTAATAGGATGGAGATTTTGTTTGGTAGAAAGCTCCTCTGCAAGGAAAAACCTTGCCCATGTCCTTGAAATAATTGTTGCTAGAAATGCCTGACCACACTGAGGGTGTCAGGACTTTGTGGGGTTGAGACCCCTTTGACATCACAGCTCTTCCCTCACCTGCAGCAGGGATGGCCAAGGAGCAGGGGCCTTTGCTGTGCTCTCAGCCTGGCCACAGCAGTTTTGCATGGGAAGCAGCAGCTTCCCCTTCTGCTGAGCTGGTCTCTCCAGCTTCCTCATTCTTGGAAGACCTTCTGTTCCTGTGAATGTTCAGTGTTTGTTGCCTGCTGGCCCCAGGAAGCTGGACCAGAGGTCTGGCTTGGACTTTGCAGTGAGTCCAGCCTTGCCAGGAAGCCACCTGCAGTGGGGCAATTTGGGGTTTGATTAGCCAAGCACCTTGCTTTCCTCCTGCCCTCTGGTTAAACCCAGATTGGCTGTGAGCATGTTGGAAATCTGTGTAGGAAGGAAGCAAAACCCCAACTGGTGTTTGCCTTTTGAGAATCTAAACAGAATGTGACCTCAAGGACATAAACATGTTTTGTTACATCTGAGCACCTTATGGAAGTCTAAAAATGTTCACTAAGAGGTTTACAGCTCCTTGTTTGAAGCCATGGTGGATCACAGAGAGCATTGGCCACACTGTAGTAGTGTTGTTGACTGCGGTCATCAGTTTTCCAGTGGTTATGCTGAAGCCTGTGCCAGACATGATCTACCTCTGCTTGCCTTTCAGATGTCCTCAATGATGTCCTCAGCAAAGAGTGCAGTGTTGTTGAGCCCATGGTCTCAGAGAATGAGGAGGAGGAGGAAGAGGAGGAGGAAGTGGAAACTGATGGCTGTTCCCCTGAACGGGACTCACTGCTCTCCCCTGTGTGTGCAATTTCTAAAGACTCTGTGTACTCAGCACTGTCAGAGGAGGGATCTAAGCCTTCACGAGTGTCCCTCTTTACCAGCTCCAAGGACTCCATATCGGAGCTGACGGTGGTCTCCAGAAAGTCCCTGAAGTCATTTGTCTCCAGTCTGAAGGACTGCATGGACAGCGGGTATGCGGAGGACAGCGACGAGAGCTCCCTAGACACAGTGGCGAGGCCAGAGATGAAGGTGGAGAAGACCCATCACAAATACAGACAGACGCTGACCAACAAGATCTACAAACTGTTCAAGAGCAAAAGCCAGCTGGTCTTGAGGAGGGACCTGAAGGATGGCACAGACACGGGTTCACTCTCGCTGCCCCTGCGCCGGGCCGAGAGCCTGTGCACACCCCAGGCCAAGCACCGCATCCCGGCACGCTCCCGGCGCGCTCACTCACTGCCACAGCACGTCCTCAGCCAGCGGCTGCCATCCCCGCTTGCCCCGCGGCACCTCAGCCTCCACCGACGGCCCTTCCTCAGCTACGACGAGGATGCTAAGGTGTCCACACTGCGTGTCGTGGTCTTTGGCTCTGACCGCATCTCGGGGAAAGTGGCCAGGGCCTACAGCAACCTCAGGTGAGTTGGGTGGTGTGGGGGAACCGGCTGCAGGTACCTGGCCCTGCTGGTACATGCCAGAGGGCTTTGTTCACCCAGTCCTCTCCCACCTTATCCTAGGCTCAAGGAGAGCACCTGCCCCTCACTGACAAGGTACTTCAAGCTGCAGTTTTTCTATGTCCCTGTGAAGAGGAGCTGCTTGGCTCCATCGACCCTGCTGATGCACCCCTCCCCATCCCTGGGGGACCCACAGCTCCGGGCCGCGGCACAGGCGGTAGGTGTCCTGCTCTCTGCAGTGCCACCGGTGCTCTACGCAACCCTGAGAGCGCTGTGTGAGGACACCAGCACGGCAGGCTGAGAGGAACACTGGTGTCTCTTCCACCAGCCCCAAGCGTGGGTTGAGGACCCTGGGGAAGCCCCTGGAGTGACCCCAGTGTGTCTGGTTTCAGGATCCCACCATGGCTGGGATGGAGAGCAGCACCAATGACATCTCCCACTACATTGGCATGTTGGACCCATGGTACGAACGTAATGTTCTTGGGCTGATGAACCTGCCCATGGATGTCCTGTGTCAGGTATGTGCAGGTCAGCTGGTAGGACTCAGCATCCCCCTTGCATGAGGTACAAGGCAGCTGAGCAGAGAGCTTCTGCTTAGCACTGGGCCCCCACAATCCTGTACAGGAGGCTGCACTGTGTGGACATGGGATGGAAAGGGGAGGTTCCTGGTGGTCAGGATGAGGGTTTCTGTCCCCAGTGGGGTGGCACAGGAAGTTCTTGGTACTGGCCTGAGGGTACCATGTAACCCATTAGGCTTGTGACTGATTCTCTCACCACAGTCTGCCAAGCCAGAGGCTGAGCCCCAGGAGGACTCGCAGGAGCAGCTGTCCATCCTGGCAGACATGATTCTCTACTATTGTCGCTTCGCCACGCGCCCTGTCCTGCTGCAGCTCTACCAGACAGAGGTAGGCAAAGGGGCTCAGCCCCGTCTTGGCAAGGGCGAGAGGGGTGGCTTCTGCTTGCACCACCAGCACAGGACCTGCCTATGAAGTGATGGGGCATCCCATGTGAGACAGAGCTCGGACTCCTCTTACTCCTCTGTGCTCATGGTGCTTTGGCTGACACTCCTGCCTCAGGGATTGAGAGCATCGAGGTCCTGTCCAGACAGTTCTTAAGTCACATGAGCAGTTTTCCATCCAAATACCCTTCCCCATGATGCAAAGTGGCTCCTGTTAGTGGTGACAGGTTATTCACATCACTTGAAGTGCCTTCAGTGCTCAACTTTCCAAACCAAGCCTCTGTGTGTAGCCTATTTTCCACCTCCCACTGTGTGCATGGGGCAGACATGGTGGGGAAGGTTGAAGGCACAGCCACAATGACTGCAATGTGCTGTGATAGGGGCTGTGGAGAGCAGAGCAGCCTGAAGCGATGCCCAAACCCTTCTGTTAGGCTCAGCATGGGTTTTCTCTAAGGGAAAAAGAGGTTTTGTGGCTGTTATACTTGCTACTGGTCTGTTAAAATAGGCTGAAGTGGAGCTAAGGGCAGGTGTCACACAGGGCGGTTGTTGAAAGGCATATTTTGAAAACATGAAAGCATTTTCCCAAACTGACCCCATTCCCATAGAAAGGAGTGAGAGGGGTGAACACTGCCTGGCCACGAGCTGGGTCTCCTCACCACCATGTCTCCACGCTTCTCCCCCTGGCAGCTCACCTTCATCGGGGGAGAAAAGATGACTGAAGTCTTCATCCATTCCCTTGAGCTGGGCCACTCGGCAGCCACACGAGCCATCAAGGCGTCAGGTCTGTACCTGCCTCTGCACGCACAGCCTGGGGGTGGAGGTCTGCAAACTGTTGGGTTGGGAGATAAATGGAAAGAGAGGCTGGAGGGAGCATGGGCTACAAGAGGTGTCTGAGCCCAGACTGCACTGTGAACAAAGATCCAGGCATTTTTTCACAAATTTGGAAGTGAAGCATCACAGTTAGAATCGTAGAATCATTTTGGTTGGAAGAGACCTTTCAGATCATTGAGTCCAACTGTTAACCAGCACTGCCAGGGCACCGCTAAACCATGGCCCTCAGCACCTCATCTCCATGGCTTTGAAACCCTTCTAGGGATGGGGACTCCACCACTGTCCTGGGCAGCCTGGGCCAACAGCCCTTGTGGGGAAGAAATTGTTCCTCAGGTCCAGCCTAAACCTCCCCTGGCACAACTTGGGGCCATTTCATCCTGTTCTATCTCTTCTTCCTCAGGAGAAGAGCCTGACCCCACCTGGCTCCAACCTCCTGTTGGGGAGTTGAGAGCGAGAAGGTCTCCCCTGAGCCTCCTTTTCTCCAGGCTGAACAATCCCAGGTCCCTCAGCCACTCCTCACCAGACTTGTGCTCTTAGACCCTTCCCCAGCTTCAGTGACTTTCTCCAGCCATGCTCCAGCCCTTCAGTGTCCTTCTTGGAGTGGGGTGCCCAAAACTGAACCGAAGATTCAGTGAGTGGCCTCACCAGAGTCCTTTTCTGCTAGGTACTTTCCAGCTGCTGTTCCCCAAGCCTGTAGCATTGCAAGGGTTCTTGTGCAGAAGAACCCAGGTGCAGGACCCAGCACTTGGCCTTGTTAAACCTCAACCTAATGACCTTGGCCCATTGGTCCAGTTGTTGCATTCCTTTTCAGGAGCAGAGCTGTGGCAATGCCTTGGGGTTTTTTTTACTTCTGTTAACTCAAACATATTTGCAATAAACCAGCTTCAAGCCCATTTCCTGTATCTCATCAACACCTGGCCAAAAGCAGCTCTTCAGCTTTTCTTCTTGCTGCTTTCTGTTGTCTTTGCTTTGTCCAGGAGTGTCATTTATAACATCCCTCTTTCTGTTTCTTTAATTTACTGGGCAAAGCATGGTTTGCGCATGCACTTGGAGCCTTCCTGCAGGGGAGATCCATGAGCTTTTATGCAATGAATTTATGAAATCATTAGAGAGAAGCAGCAATAGCAGAAGCATCTGCCTGCAGCGTGGTCTCCGGATATCGAGGACACGGTGCTGTCTGGTGCAGTGCAGCTTGTGGAGGCATCCAATAATACTGCCAACCAATAATACTGCATTTCAAACACGTTGCTTAATTTTCTTAACCAGCTGCTTTTCTGTGATCTTGTCTTGTCTTTCTAAGCAGAGCTTATAAAATATCCTCCTTAGGAAGTGTCATCACCCCACTCCCCCAAGATACAGTCTTGGCCAAGACATCCTCCCAATAAGTCTTGAAACCACCAATCCTCGGACTTAAATTTTTTTTTTTTTTTTCCCCCTTGGGTTGTCTGGCAGCTCACCACTTAACATCTGCAAAAAATTATTCAGGGGGAAAAAAAACCAAACACCCAAGTTAGTAAAGTGTTGGGCACAGTATTTCAAGGCTAATTTAATGTGGGCAGAAATATGCCTGGAAAAACAGGAGCTGGGTTTGCAAAGCGGCCTTTTATTGCTTTGTGTTTTCCCTGGAGCACTGACCCCTCTGCACCGGCTTAGCCAACACTGCTTTCACTTTTGCGGAGCTGCTTGTTGGGCTTTGTGCTGAAATTCTGCACTGGATTAATTGCTTTCTGGCAGCTTTTAAGCCACCTTTTCTTGGTTTTGCCTTGTTGCTCCACAACTGTGTTCAGCAAACCACTTCTTTTTTTTCCTCCCTTTCTGTAGGTACTGAGTGTGCTGAAGGACAGGGATAAAAGGGCTACTGTGTGACATTTGCTCCTTGTTTTGTGCAGGTCCAGGCAGCAAAAGGCTGGGCATTGATGGAGACAGAGAAGCAATCCCACTAACACTACAGATTGCCTACAGCAAGGTGAGTGCACAGCACAAAAGACAACTGGGGCAGAAAACCACTTCAGTGCTGGGCAGACGTGTTGCTTAGCTGGTGGCTGAGAGAGGCAACTGCTGACAGTATGCTGGAGGAACCTGAATCCAAGGCCCAGAGGAGCCAAACTCAAGCTAGTCGTCTACCTTCCATGGACTAGATGTGTACTTGTTACCTCTTCACACTGGTGGGCTTCATTTCCAGGGAGGGATCTTCTGCTGGTCACAACAATCCTCCTATTTTGTTGGCACCTCTACAGTTTTTTAGTGTTAAGTCTTGGGCATTTTTTTTTTTTTTGTAAATCCAAGGTTAAAGGAGTTTTACTGCCTATTCAAACTTCATCTGTGCTGATCCAGGTAAATCCAGGTCTGAGCTAGCACAGGCAGATGGTTATGTGGGGGAGGTAGTGTAACATCAGCCTGGAGTGCAGCATCTGCACTTGGGTCACAACAGCCCCCTGCAATGCTCCAGGCTGGGGGAAAAGTGGCTGGAAACTGCCTCGATAAAAAGGACCAAGGGGTTTGGTCGACAACCAGCTGAAGATGAGCCAGATGAGCCAGAAAGGCCACCAGCATCCTGGCTTGTATCAGCACTGGTATGGCCAGCAGGACAAGGGTAGGGGTCATCCACTTGGACTGGGCACAGGGGAGGCCACACCTCAAATCCTTGGTTCAGTTTTGGGCCCCTCACTCCAAAAAGGACATTGAGGTGCTGGAGCATGTCCAGAGAAGGGCAACAAAGCTGGGGAAGAGTCTAGAGCCCAAGTCTGGTGAGGAGTAGCTGAGGGACCTGGGGTTGTTCAGCCTGGAGAAAAGGAGGCTCAGGGGAGACCACCTCACTCTCGACAACTCTGACAGGAGGTTGGAGCCAGGTGGGGTCAGGCTCTTCTCCTGAGGAACAAGCAACAGGACAAGCGAAAGCAGCCTCAGGTTGTACCAGGGATGGTTTAAGTTGGACCTGAGGAACAATTTTTTCCCTGCAAGGGTTGTCCAGGCCTGGCTGCCCAGGCTGCCCAGGGCAGTGGTGGAGTCCCCATCCCTGGAAGGGGTTTCAAACCCATGGAGATGTGGTGCTGAGGGACATGGTTTAGTGGTGCCCTGGCAGTGCTGGGTTAATGGTTGGACTTGATGATCTTAGAATCATTTAGATTGGAAAGGACCTTTATGATTCTGTCTCATTAATTTTGTTTGGTGCCTGCAGACAGCCATCAGTGGAAGAAGTCACTGGAATGATGTCGAGAAGGTCTGCACATCTGTCAACCTTAGCAAAGCCTGCAAGAAATATGAAGAACTAGGTGGGTAGAGGTGGTCTGTTTTGGTTTTGCATAGTGAATAACAGGAAGGGCTGGTGGAGTGAGAAGATGGTGTGGATCTTCTAGCTGGCAGAAGTGAGGGATGTGTGAATGCAGGATATACATGTGAGGTGCCTGATGTTCCCCGGGGCATACTGTGGTCCTTGGCTGTCCATATCACCACATCAGGGATGAAGGGCATTTAATGTCCCGCTGCCCTAGAGCTTCCAACCACTGAAATGGGATGTCTATTAGAGATGGGTCTGGGACGATCCAAACAACAGGATGATCACTGGAGAGTGGCACATTCCAGAAAAACACTTGTTTAGTACAGAGAGACAGGTAGAACTGTTGTTAAATGAAATAGAACCAAGGGAGGGGGCACTTGTCCTGCTGTCCACAGCAGCTGTACCGCATAGCCAGCTTTCAGCAGGCTCTCACCAAGCTGCAGCTTCAACCTGGCTTCCTTCCTGCAGTTTAGAGAGAGCTCCCTGCCACAGGGTTTTGCTTAATCATTTTTCCTTCTCATGAGCTTTCTGTGGGGTATTAATAAGTCTTTTAGCCTTTTAAA
Organism: Ceryle rudis; assembly: GCA_033439905.1. Classification (NCBI taxonomy): domain Eukaryota; kingdom Metazoa; phylum Chordata; class Aves; order Coraciiformes; family Cerylidae; genus Ceryle; species Ceryle rudis. The sequence continues at coordinate 55,515 of JAAGNO010005875.1, read as the reverse complement.
AGCAGCAAGACATTTAGCCTGTGTGTATTTAGAAGCAACACCTGGTCATTGTTGCTTAAGAACTGTTGGTTTTGGCAATTGGAGACCAAGTTCTGAGTAAACTGAGGTTGGTTATTTTTTTTAGTTCCTGTTTCCTTGTGAGCTTTGTGTCTGGCAGGTGTGTGGTTTGTGAGCAGAATAGCTGGGGCAAATGGGTGACCTACCAAATAGGAGACAAATCCTACATGCTCCATGGATCTCAACCTAAACCTCTATCCCTCCTATCTCTCCTGTTGCTGCCCCATCCATGAAGCTCCACAGGCAACCCTGGAAAAAGAAACCATCAGAAATTAATTTCTCATCACCTCTGTACTTTGAGTTGGATATTTCTGTGGTAGTCTAGGAGCTCATCATGCTGCCAGCACTGTGGGTTTGCTTCAGAGGGTGTCCTCAGCTTCACACTGGGGAAACTTCTTCATGAAACTCGCTCCTTCCAAGAGAAACCTGTCCCCTTATCTCTGTGGGTTTTCTCGTTCAGCTGTTTGACCACAGGATGTCGCTGTAATTCTAGACATGAAAAAGCATCAAAGCATTTCCAGGTAGACTGCAGGAAAGACCGTGCTGGGAGAGCTAGAATTGGCTCGTGATGATGGGGCAATTTTTTTTCCCTCCTATTTAGGTCCTAAGATAGTTAAATATTCTTTTCTGCTATGTTTGGAAAGCAGCTGGAAATGACTGAGGACATTTGCCCCTGTGTCTCCATTGGCTTTCCGTCCGTATGGGTTAGCACAAGGGCAGGAAAGCCAGAACTGTTGGACACTGTCCCCAACAGTGGGGTCCTGCTGAGAGCCACTGGCTCTGAGATGCTTTGAGGGGCAGAGTGACTACGTGAGTTCCCACCAGTGGCCCAGAAACCTCAAGTGATAACAGTTCTCTTTTGTTACAGCCTCAAAGACAGAGTGTCTCAACTTAACCATGACAGAGGTGGTCAAAAGGCAAAACTCCAAATCCAAAAAAAGCTTCAATCAGGTAACTCAAATTATGGTGCTTTTTCCATCTGGTAACAGGAGGTCAGGCTGATTCAGCTGGATGGGAAGGAGAGCAGCAGAGAGTAGCTCCTTGGGGCATTATTTGCTGTTGGCCACCAGCTCCCCTGCTCTCTTTCCCTGTGCAGGGAAATACACTGAGCCTGGCAGCTCCCTCACACAGACTCTTTTTTCCTCAGCAGATCAGCGTGTCCCAGATAAAAGTAGACAAGGTCCAGATCATTGGTGTTCAGTCCTCCTTTGCTGTGTGCCTGGACCAGGATGAGCAGAAGATCCTGCAGAGTGTCACCAGGTAAGAACTGCAATGTGGCCAGCTGCCTGTTGCAGTGAGTGCTCCTGGGATGGTGCATCGTGTGTTTAAAGATTTGACCATGAAATGTGAATGGTCATGAGAGGTCCTGAGCACCATGGTGATCTATGCCAGATGCTCAAGCTGGGTGATACAGCTCCCAGCTTTGTAGTGCAGATGAGCTCAGGTGTAATGGATGGTCCTGCTCAGCTCCCATCAGTAGTTTACCTTCATGACTTCCCCAGTCCAAAGGGTGGTCCCCAGCCAACTGTTCAACTGTGTGAAGACAGCTCTGTCTGCAAGAGTAGTCATAAGGCAGAGGAAAGCTATGCAACAAAAAGGAGGTGTTTGAAGAGCAATAGTTGTATGAGCAGAGCCTTCAACTTCTAAACCTCATTTGGATTCTCCACTATCTTTGGCATATCCATTGCAGAAGGAACCCATGATCTGCATGGGAGAATCTGGGGTAGAGCAAGAATTGTTCATTTGACTGTTTTTTTTCATCAGTTATGTTACCAGGGCACCAAGCTGGCTCCTTGGTAATAGAATTTGAAAACTCATTGTAGACAGTGTATTTCCATGAGCACAAAGAGATCAAATCAGTTGATCCACAGGTCTTAAAAATGTGTAGGCATTTTAAATTTTCCATTGGAGATAGCAGAACTCTGCAAGTTTATGCTGCTACTAATGGAAAAAAGATTTTGGATCTCAGTTTTTAAATAACTCCAAAGAGAGGAGTTGTACCTGTTTGTTGTGCAACTCAGAGGGCCAGGGGGAGAGTTCAGTGCATGGAATGGAAAAGGAGCTACTGCCCTCTCCCCAGAACCTGGGGGATGCAAAAGTTTTCATTTTCTGCAAGGAGTTTCAGAAATTACTCTTTATGGATGCTTCTGCTCCAGGTCCCAGTCTGAGCAAGCTTCAGGACCTGAACTCTCAGTGCTCACACTCCAGTCCTGTTAAAGACTGCACTGATTCCTGGTTGGTTGCAGATATTTCTGCTGTACCTGAGGACCGTGATCCTCAGCCACACACTTTATTTACATCTTGATTTCTTTTTGTTTTCCTGCAGGTGTGAGATCTCTGTGTGCTACAAACCAAGGGACAGTGATCTGTTTGCACTGAGAAGGTCCTCTTTCCCTCCCCAGGACCCCTCCGAGTTTCATTCTCTCCTGTGTTTACCCGTTGCCACCTTCAGTGGAGCACTGCCATAGAAGAACCCTGTGTCTTTCAGATCAGACTCCCATCCAACACCAATATAGGCTCAGGAAAAGGAAGTTGACTGTCCTCTGGGTTAGAGACCCAGCCGTTCTTGTCCAAAGCATTCTGCAGCCAAAGCATTAGTGTGGTGGTTGAGCTGCTCCTGGTCTGGGCTTGGCCCATTCTTGGGAAATGGAACATTGGTGTTGTGCTCTGGTATGTCTCAAGATTCCTCAGCAATGGGGGAAAAATGGTTTCCTTGAGGTCTCCACCTGGTTCAGCAGACTGCCACCACCTGGATTGAGAGGGCAAGGCAAGGACAGTGATTATTTTCCTGCCAACAAATGGTGCGGTGGCCATATCTGACAGTGACTGCAAAGCCAGTGTGACCTGGGGGAGCTCATGGGGGCACATTCTGGAAAATGAATGTCCTTCACTGGGTGGTGGTAGATGGCCTTCAATGCATGTGGAGTTGCAGATCATCCAATCGATGTCCTGACTGCATTTCACCCTTAACAGGTCAAGGATGCTCAGGACAGTTCTGTGGGGATGGGGACAGGCTTTCTCAATGTTTTCTTTAAATTATAAACTTTGGGTGTCTTGCAGAGAAGTGGTGCAGAGCAGAGCAACCCAGCAGAGGCCCAGAAAGCCTCCAGCATGGGTTGTAGTTGGCTACTTGTGTCCCAGTAAATGGAGTGCAATAGGCCATCCATGGCAGGGACAGCTTGTCATTTACACATATATTTACTGTCAGTCAAGGACCTGCAGGAGACAAACTTCCAATATCTGCAGAATTTCAGAGTTCCCCTGTGAGATGTACCCCCTACTCGGACCATGTTCTTGCATTCTGCTCCCCAGCATTGTATGCTAGAGACAGCCCAGAGGCTGAATCCTCAGTAGTTGTTTGAAATACAGCAGGAACCCTGTTCACAGTCATAGGAGGGAGGGAAGTACTAGAAGAAACCACTGGGATTGCCTTAAGCTTACCTGAAGAGGCATCTTTGCTAGAGGAGGACCCAGCACCAAAAACACTAGTGACGCTCAAAACGGCAACAGAATTTGAGACCTCCCCTTCTTTACAATGAGGTTTTTCTACCCTCTTCCTTCTCTCTGAAAAGCTGTAGGTATAGAAAGGTGCAATATTTGGGGTATTTTGAAGTATTCTGACCCCCACGAGCAAAAAAATGAGACTAGAATAGCCTTGCCTGTTTTCATAGCCCTCAAAGCGGTTTCTCAGAGTTTGTGGTGATTGCACTAATGATAACAGGCAGATGAACAAGATGCCTGCTGCAAGCTAGAAGGATCTTAATGCTGAGGACATGTGCTCCGTGGAAACATCCGTAAGGGACCCTCAATACTGCTGGGGGCCTGCAAGGCTCAGCCACAGTGTGATTGGTTCAATGAGAGCCCCTTGATCCTTCAGAAAACAGGAACCAGTCATCTCTCAGCACTTGTTAGAACAAGATTGGGCTTTATCCCCAAGGACTGGTGGCACAGCAGCAATGTCATTTGAGCTTAAATCTGCCTTTTTGGGCCAGAGCCTCTGGGGGCTTCAGTTCTCTTGAAGGAGCATGGGTCAGATTTGTCTGCTGGATTAGTCCATACCCCTTCTGGAAGTGTTCAGGGGTTTTCTCCTGTGCTGTGAACTGATCCTGGCCCTGCTGGCTGCTGGACCTCCCTTCTGTTCCCACTGCCTCTGTTGTTTGGGGACAGCTTGGTCTGGGCCCAGTGGTGAACATTTTGAGTTAAGAAGGTACTAGCTGGCTCTTTGGAGTCCTCAGCAGCTCTGGTTGTAGCTTTTGCCAGTGGCCTGAGATGAGCAAAACTGAGATATGAACATGCTCCTGAGGCCTCTGTGCTTCATCCTTCTACTTGAATAAACCATCCCAAGGATGGTGTTGCCTTGTGGACTTGGAAGACAAGACCCTCATGTGGGGCAAAGCATCACTTGAACATAAGTGGGTGCTCTGGCTCCACCTATGTAAATCCAGCTTGACTTCATCTTGGACCCACCTTCCCTGGCCATGCACTAACTCCAGGAGCACCCATCTTTTCCTGCATTCATGGAGCAGTGTCTGTCGCTTGCTTGCGGAACAGACTTGACAGGGACACCAAGATGCTGCCAGGTCATGGGTGGGCTGTCCCCTCTCTCACAGGGTGCCCGCAGGGCGATGTGGGACCACAGGCTGAGGTCGCTGCTGTGCACTTCTGCACATCAGGATTTTGAGTCCAACAGGCTCATTGGATCAGAATCAGATTTTAACAGCTCTTTCCATGCACTCGGAGAAAGTTTTCCCGCTAACTTTTCATTTCCCAAATAGGTTTGTGTGCCTCTTCTCAAATGGGGCTGAAATTTCTCATCTGTTTGCTTAGATTTTTTTTTTCATTTGTTTTGGGTTTTTTTTGTTCAATACTTGAAAACAGCACCTTATCCTGGCAAAACATTGCTCTTTGTCATCTTGAGGTCTGTGGCCAAATGTATCCCTGCTACTGTTAGTGATGTAAACCGCTTGGATTTTGTCTGGCCCTGCAGAAATGCTAGAGAAGATAATTTCCATCTCATAGAGGAAACGAAGCACAAACTCTAGGGACTTGCAATCCTGGCTAAGGTTTTGACCTCTGATGCTTTCTGGAAATGAAAGAAGTCCGAGGTTCTTTCAGGTCATCTTTGTACAGAAGTGCAACCTCACCGAATCTGTGTCATGTCTGTGCTGAGTTGTAAAATACTGTTCAAAGAACTTTTAAAGTAATTGTAAAATATTAAATGTTGATTTATTTCGAGTACAAGTATGGTGTTTGGGTCAGGTAATTCCTGAGCAGGTGGGAGGCACAGGAGGAGGCTCCCTATATCCACGAGGGAGCACCTGGGTCCTTTGCAGAGTAGCTGACCTGAGAGCAGAAGGCTCCTAAGGTCATTATGCTTGTGAACTTGGTCCCAGAGGGCACAACACAGAGACCTGCAGAGGTTAATTGAGTTGTTTCTATTCTGTGAGTAAAAAGCAGGTTTTGATGTTGTAAAATAAGTTCTTCACTCTGAGGGTGATGAGACACTGGAACAGGTTGTTCAGGGAAGCTGTGGATGCTCCACATACATCACTTGATGTGTTCAAGACCGGATTGGACAGGGCTTTGAGCAGCCTGGTCTAGTGGGAGGTGTCCCTGCCTGTGGCAGGGACGTTGGAACTAGATGGCTTTTAAGGTCCCTTCCAACCTGAACCATTCTATGATTCTATGAAATCCCAAATTGTTTTCATGCTTGACTGAAGAGAAAAGAAACCAGCAGAGCTTCTACGTGAAAGGTAAGATCTGTGTATCCCCTTCCCTTTCAGGAGGCTCCTTGACCTTTGCTGTGTTGCTTTGCAGAGAACTAAGAGGTACACTGAGAGCTGGGCACCTGGCAGCTCATGGGGCCATGGGCGAAGTTAAGCCTTGGGGTGCACAGCAGAGCCCTGGGACAAAGGGTGACTGCCTGGGGTCAGCAGGTTTTTGCCTAGCAGCTGGGTTTTGGAGTATTTCTGACTTGGAAACCTCTCTGGCATCTTTGAGGGTCAGACTTTGCAGATGGAGCTGTTGCTCCTGAAATGCTCTGAAATGTGAAAGGACGCTTCCAAATGTTTAACTGTCCCAGGCGTCGCCTTTTCTTCCTGTGGATATTCAAGGAAAGAGGCTTAGCTGGTAGATGTGAGGGCCAACACATTGTGGTCAAATAAACAATGTGGGAAAAGTAATTTCAGCTCAGACAAGCAAAAAACCAGATGAGAATAGCTTTTATTAATCAGCACTTTGTTATGTATTAGCTATCCAATTTTTTCACTCTGATTAGGGAGTAACAAAAGGTGTTTTTTAAATAAAAAGGGTATTTTGAAAAGGCAAATAAGGAAAACACTTTCTTTTCTGAGCTGGAATGATAATCTGCTTTTGTTTGTTCTCAACAACAAAAAGACCCCAAACCCTAAACCACAAATCCCCCTTCCCTCTTCTTTTCTTTTTAAAAAGAAAAGTGGAAAGAGGAGCACACTTGGCTAAATCTGAAGCAAAATGGAAGTACTTTGTCCTAAAAACATGCGTGACAAAAAGTTTAGAATCGGGGCTCAAGTCTGCTCCTTGAAGTGGTGCATCACTGAGGAGTTTGTTCTTGTAAGTACATAAGTTTTAGCAAACAGCTGCTGATAAAACAAGCAAGGCTGGGTTAGGGCTGGACATTTAAATAGAAATAGTTTTCCCTTTTGTAGATATGGTTAAATTGATTGGACGGAGCTTTTTGCAGCTCTCACAGCATCAAAGCTGAGGTGGTCTGTGAGGAATGGGAAGAGGGGATAAGAGGTGTTTGGCATTCCAGGCTAGGAACACCAACTTACGTTGGCTTCCCAAATGAGACGGGTTTTACAAAAAAAAGTCCTGTGGGGTTTTGGTATGAATTAATTTATCAAGGTGTGGTGGCAGTTTCAGATGGTATTCTGCTCTGTCAGGCGTTGTCATCCCACAGCAACCGCAGCTGAAGCTGCTGGACTCAGCACAGCTGCGGTGAGATGTGCTCAACTGCCAGTGAGGTGGGATATGAATATGTGGTGTGGGAATGCACTGTGGGGTGACTTCTCACCACCTATTGTTGGTGGTGACCCTTCATCCTCTGCTCTTCTCCAATGACACTTTGAGCATAAGCGCTCCTCATGTTTACGGTGTGATCCTCACAGGGGCCAAGCAACATCTGAATAGCTTCAAGGATTAAGATGTTCTAGTGTATGAGACAAAGAACAACGTGAGCCAATGCTCAGGCAGAGAAGGAGTCTTTGAGAGGCCATTCTTGATCTGGTGGTAAACTAGAAATACAGAATGAATTAGCATCAATACGCAGTAATGACATTTCCTGTCCTAGATCCACTGTTGCAGGGGTTAAGATACTCCCTTGGATGTTAGAAAACAGAGGTGCCCTCTGCTTTTAGCAGATGGGGCAATCAATTTCACCTTCCGTGATCTAGGTAACTCATTATCACATCATGTTGTTTGCATGGAGACATTGCTATGGGATATGACAAATGCTCCCAAACAATGACAGGTGTATCTTGAAATATGTTGGGAGAGGGAAAAAACCACATTTACTCATAAATGCAGTATTTTTTCTTATTTTACTATCATATTGGGGAAGCAGTTCACTTGCAAAGTTCACATTGCATTGTCTGCAAGAGGTGAGCAGAGTTCTGCTCTGGGATCATAGCAGCTGGAATCACCGAATGGTTTGGGTGGGAAGGGAACTTTCATGCTCATCTAGTCCAACTTCCCTGGAGTAAGCAGGGGCATCTGCAACTAGAGCAGGTTGCTCAGAGCCCCAACCAATCTCACCTGTAATGGTTCCAGGGATGGAGCAACAACCACCTCTCTGGGCAACCCAGGTCAGGGTCTCACCATGCAGAGTGTAACAAATTCCTTCTCTCCAGTCTAAATCTCCCTCTTTTAATTTAAATCCATCACCCCTTGTCCTGTCCCCCAACAGGCCCTGCTCAAAAGTCTGCACCCATCTTTCTGACAGGCTCCTTTAAGCACTGAAAGGCCACAAGAAAGTCTCCCCAGAGCCTTCTCCAGGCTGAACAATCTACTCTCAGCCTGGCCTCCCAGCAGATGGGTTCCAGCCCTTCTAGCATTGTTGTGGCCTCCTCTGGCCCTGCTCTGGCCCTCTCCTTTCTAGGAGACATCTATGAACCACAGGCTGAGGCTTTGCCCCTAGGACCAGAAATTTGTGGAGGATCTGTCAGGACGCCCAGGATCCAGGTCCTCCACACACGTGTCTACTGGAGATCTTTGCTGACAGCAGGCTCTGGCAAGGAGTGGGCCACATGATACTGCCCTTCTGCACTGTCTGTGGGCACTGGCTGGGTGCTGACTTTCAGGGGAAAAAAGAGAACCTGAATCATCACTACTTCACCTTTTCATGTTTTTTCTAATAGTTGGTCTCTGCATTGACTTACGGTCAACTGCAGTCCAGACTAAACTGCTTGAGGACAGAATGCTCTTGTGAGAGGTTCCTAGAAGAAAGTTCAGCCCATTGAGGGTTTTCCTGCCTAGGTAGCCCAGCTGAACTGTAATCCTAAAGCCATTGATTAAATTTTTGCTGCTGTTTTATGGCTAATTTTGGTGGTGTACTGGGTACAAGAAGTAATGAGGTATCTCCAGCTGTGGTGGTCAATGCCGGACTGCATCCAGTCCCTGGAAATTGGGCAAGGGGTGAAAGAAGGGACTGAGTGCAGGCAACGTCTCATATCTTTGTGCTCTAGACCATCATCTGAACCCCTTCCTGCTCTGGACTGGGTGACTGAGAGGCCTGTGGTTCCTACGAGATGTGACACAGTGGAACTGGCACAAACAATCTGGGTAGGGGTGAGATTGAGCAATAGCTGAGATTCCTTCTCAGTTTAACTTCACAGCCATCACGGAAGGAAATATGTGCTCATCTGTGCCAACCTCTTTCCATCCTAAGGAGCCATCTGTACTTCAACACACGTCTCAAGCCTGTGTGTAACCAAGACTGTTAGGGTAATTGTGCTAGTCTCTCAAACCAGAGACTGCCCAGATGTGGAGGTAAGGATTGAAACATTAAAAAAATGGGGTGATGCTGGTGTTTATGATGTTTTCTCTGCTGCAAGCTGAAGGAAGAACAGAAGAGGCATCTATCCTGCATGGAAATTGCCCAAGGAAGGCAAGGAGAAGTGGAGCCTGTATCCTGGTGGCTGGGTTGAGCAGTGGGGCTCCTTCCCCTGTGACATGGAGCATGCACAGTGCAGGATGGGGAACAGACTGATCACAGAATCCCAGTGGGTGTTGGAAGGGACCTCTGGAGAACATCTTGTCCAACCCCTCTGCTCCAGCAGGGTCACCCAGCGCAGGGGGCCCAGGATCGCAGTGTCCAGGCAGGTTTGGAATCTCTCTAGAGGAGACTCCACAACCTCTCTGAGCAGCCTGGGCCAGGCTCTGTCACCCTCACAGGATGGAATTTTTTTCTCCTGTTCAGATGGAACCTCCTGGCTTCCAGTTTGTGCCAATTGTCCCTTGTCCTGTCACTGAGCACCACTGAAAAGTCTGGCCACCGATCCCATGTCGCACTCCATCTCTTTCAACCCAGGTATGGCTTTCAGCACCCTTGTGAACATTTAGCTGGAGTCTGAGGGTCCTTTGGTGGAGATGGGCACCTGCAGGGTGGATGCAGCCTGTAAGTCATGCTCTTCACTGATGGTCAGAGTGGGTATAGATAACGGCTATTGATCGGTGATTGCAAAACATGGCTAAAGGAGGTTGTGATATTTTTGTGTTTCTCACTTTCTGTTGGAATGTGTTTACAAGTAAGATAGTGAGAGATGTTTTCTGAACTCTCCCAATATGACTGGTGTGTCTAAATATGCAAACTGTGGGACTTGGCTTTGCATGAACTGAGTTGTATATTAGTCATTTTAAAGCATTTGAATACCCCTTGTGCATACAACCATGCCAGGAAATGCACATAACTATTTATCTGTCTACCTGCTTGTGTCTGTGTATCTAGACATGCAGCTGACATGGTGGAGGAGGAGATCTATCCAGAAGGACCTGGACAGGCTTGGGAAGTGGGCTTGTGTGAACCTCATGAGGTTCAACAAGGCCAAGTGCAAGGCCCTGCACTTGTGTCGGGGCAACCCACAGTATCAGTATAGGCTGGGGGATAAAGAGATCGAGAGCAGCCCTGTGGAGAAGCACTTGGGAGTGCTGGGGGTTGAAAAGCTGGACATGAGCTGGCAATGTCCAGCTACATCCTAGGCTGCATCCCCAGCAGTGTGGGCAGCAGGTCAAGAGAGGGGATTCTGCTCCTCTCTGGTGAAAGACCCCCTGCAGTGCTGGGTCCAGCTCTGGAGTCCTCAGCACAGGTGAGACAGGGACCTGTTGGAGCAGGGCCAGAGGAGCCACAGCAATGATGGGGGGGGGCTGGAACCCCTCTGCTGGGAGGCCAGGTTGAGAGAGTTGGGGGTTGTTCAGCCTGGAGAAGAGAAGGCTCTGGGGAGACTTTCTTGCAGCCTTTTCAGTGCTTAAAGGGGTCCAACAGAAAAATGTGGAGGGGTAGTATAGTGATAGGATGAGGGGTAACAATTTCAAGCTGAAAGAGGGTAGATTTAGATTAGATATTAGGAAGAAACTATTCACTGTGAGGGTGGTGCGACACTGGCCCATGTTGCCCAGAGAGGCTGTGGATGGTCCATCCCTGGAACTGCTGAAGGCCAGGTTGGATGGGGCTCTGAGCAACCTGATCTAGCAGGAGGTGTCCCTGCCCATGTCTTGGGGGTTGGAACTAGATGGTCTTTAAGGTCTATTCCAACCCAAAGAGTTCTGTGATGTATCAATGAATCATTTGTATAACATATATATTCAGCTTGTGTATATGTATATGCATATACGTGCTGTAGTATAAATGACATGCTGCACATTTCTTCAGCACATAAAATAGTTCCACGTACTTTTTGCATTAAAAGAGTGCAGCTACATGTGCGGGTCTGTGCTCAGTGTGAACCTGTGTTACCTAAACAACTCCACTGCTGCCAGGTGTGCTATTAAGTATAGTATTTAATGTGATATAGGCAGATATGGTTTGGTTATTTACATACAGTGACCAGATAGAGCAGGTAGGTAGGTACATGTGTGTGTGTGCCTGCTCTTTATGTAAAGTTTCTCTTTAAATAGATGCATGAAAACGTAGGAGAAATCTAAGCAGTCCCTTCCTCTGCGAGTGGCCACAGCTTGCAGCCAGGCAGCAAAAAACTTCTCATTGTGAAGGTTTTGCTCCAGCATCCACTCAGCTTTCCCCAAGGTGGGACGTGGGTGGGGAGCAACACTTGCCCCGTGGGTGCACCTGCTGTATGGCTGCAGCCAGCCTACACACAGGGGGCTTGGTGCTTCCTCACCCCATGGAGATGCCCTGGAGGAGCTGCCTCCTCTTCCTTGCCAAGAGTGCTTGGCTGTTCTCGCAGCTGAGGGAAGAGGAATTTTGTCTGCCAGCATATGAAGTGGATGGAAAAACTGGAAATAACTTCTGAGTAAAGGCACAGTCATGGCATTGCAGGGTGCTAGAAAGAGATGCTTCAGTTATCCCTCCCAAATTCTGGGTTTTTTTTTCTCTTGGGAATTTGTAAGATTCATTAGTTGTGATTTTTCATTTCTCCGTTGTGGTTTTATCCTGTCTTTTATCTTGTCTCAGCTCCTTCATCCCTGGCTTCAAAAAACTCAGGGAAATAAGATCCCTAGCATGCTGAACTTTTGGAAAAAGATCCCCAACTGTGAGGAAATGGAAAGAGAAAAAGGAAACAGTAAATCAATAAATAGTTTGTCATGTTCTTGATGTGTTTAAAAAAACCTGTTTGACCTTGTTGTGACATTCCTGTTTAAGAAATGTGGAGCTGGTCTGTGAAGCAGAGACAGACCCAGCAGGGATGAGTCAACACCAACAAAGGGACTCCAGCAGGGAAATTCTTCATGACTACAAAGGTAAGAGAGAGAGGTTAGTATCAACATGCACTTTTGCTTCTTCAGGAAACACCTTTCTATATCTCTGGTAGCATCAGCAATCCCTTGCTTTCACTAGGTGACACCAGTAGATCTCCCCATGGTTCACCTAAGAGCACAGTATCATTTTCCTCATCCTACAATGCACATTGTGGAGGAAGGAGAAGGCTGCACAGTGCCAGACCTGCCTGGCTAAGCTGCAGACTTCTTGCTGACCTGCTCTGAGGAGGACACAGCTGACGTGCTGGGATGAAATCAGGTGACAAACAGCAAACACAGAAGCATCTCGGGCAAAGGAGACGTGCTCCTGGTTTTTCCAGGAGCACGACAGCACCTTATCCTCACACTGTGAGTGTGTTAGTGGTGAGGGCTAGACAAGGAAAAGATGGTCAAGCCATTGCTGGAGAGGGCAAGGTATCCATGGAAGATGTGGAAAATGTTACAGGCATTTTTGCATGAACTGGGAAGAGCCTAGCTGGGAGCTTGTGGCTTCAGCATAATTGTCAGCCACAGGGCCAGGTCCCCTTATGAGCAGGTGCACTCGGGAATCTTAAATGCTTTAAATCAAGTGAAATGAAGAAACTCCTACAAGGTGCTTTGGCTCTCAGCTAAGGGCTCCCTCTTGCAGTGATGTTTGGGAATGAGAAAAAGTGATGTTGAGGGACTGGAGAAGGACAAATGAAGGACCACCCTTTAGAAAGGGGGAAGGAGATGGAGCTTTCAGCTTAATTCAGCCGCTGGGAAAAGGCCAGTGCAAAGAAGCCCACTGTCTGCAAGTACCTGGGAACAAAAGGAAGTGATGGATTTATTAGAACCAAACTGAGATTAAACCAATGTGGTTTCACTCCTACGGCAGCACAATGAACCCTAGGGACATTGAGGAACCATCTGAGCATGGTGGAGTTTCTGCCGCCTCCTCTCCTGTGCTGCCTGTAAGGGAGCAGGAGAAACAAGAACCTCATGAAGCCAACACAGGTGGGAAGGGAGGCCAACATCCAGGGTCTGAGCACAGGTTCATTGCCAGGCTGGGAGCATGGAGGGAGGTGGCTTTGAAGGGCCTGTCCCACTGCTGGGGTCTTTCCAATCTCTTTTTATAAAGAGATGGAGGATGGAGGATTTAATTGTCTTCATGGGAGGTGGAGCATTTAATTACTTCCATAGGTGAGGCCAAGCAGTATGGTGACTGTGCCGGAGAAACTGGAATTGAAATGGAACTGATTTGAGTCCATGGTTTTTACTTTTCCAGAAGTTTCCAGTCAAGCTTCCCCTTGGGGTAGCAGTAGCAGCTACATGGTAGGGGCTGGGAGTGGCTGGGGAGCTTTTCTGCTGGAAAAGCTGTGGGGATGCTGGGGATCACAAGCTGAATCTGAGCTGCTGTATCCTCCGTGGGATCAGGCTTTACCAGTATAAAGAGGAGCACCACTATCATGAAACAGCCAGGCCCAGCATCTTTCCTCTGCAAACTGCCAGACAATGGACAATGTGGCCCCAGAGGGGAGATGTTTAGATTCAGCCGAAGAAGGCTGATGATGTTGCAAGACATGTTTGGGTTCGGCAGGTTGAAAGGGCAGGGATGACTACGCAGTTGGAGAAGAGATGGTTGACCCGTCTTAGGCACGCACTAGGAGCTGGTGGCTGGGTCCAGCCCTGTCCTGTGATTCTCCAAAGAAGGAAGCCTTAGGATTAAGCAAGCACCTGCTTAAGGGTTCTCTGCTGTATGCAGCAGGTTAGAAGCTCAAGGAGCATTCTGAAAGCCCTGCTCATCCATCCTGAAGAACAGGCGTAGAAACAGCTTCTCCACATAGCCTATCAGCTCAATGAGTGGAGCAGAGTGCCTGTGATTAAAAGGATCTGTTTCCTGTTACTGTTACTGTTACTATTGCTGGAAGAACTGATAAGCTTGAGGATTTGATCTCATTCCAAAACTGTCACGTTGGTACCCACAGGAGAGCCATAAACTCTGGGAAAAAGATCCTGGGAGGTGTGAGCAGCGGAAAACTGTAGCCCTTGGTGTACGTGGAGACAGCACTCAAAGATTTGGACAAGAATCCATCTCTCCCCGACTGATCTCTGCCTCAAGTCTGGCAAGTCTCTGACAATCTGTGCGAGCACAGGTGTGCCCAGCTCATTGCACAGACAGCTACAGAACCCACCAGCAGCACTAGACCCATTCCCTCCAGGTGTCTCCAAGTTTCCTGCTCATAAGTGGGTAAGCTCAACTCACAGGAGGTTTTCCATTGCTGGATGTTGATAGAAGCCATGTAATTGCACCCCTGAGGATGGTGGGGTGGGATGGAAAACTTTCTAGTGTCTTGTCTTCTGTTTGCTCATGCTTATCACAATCAATCTGCTTGGGTTTTCAAACCTGTAATTAACCTGTAAGTGAGAAGTTGTGTCTCCTGGTCCTGGTACCTATACAGTCTTTAACAAATAAGACGATATTTTCCACCCTTGCAGGACATGCTGCTCAGGTTTGAAAAGTTTAAGATTTATTATTGCTATCATCATCTTCTGCTCGTTTCTATTTCATTATGGATTTTTTTTCAAGTGGAAAAAAAATGTTGGAGATGGCTTAGTTTGGAGAAAGAAAAAGGCAACTTAAATGTCATCAAACTGGCTGTTTGCTTGGCTTTCCCTCTCACCCAAATCCTCCAGTCTTCTATATTTGCTTAAAGCTGAACTAAAACTAGAATTTGGTGGAAAAATGACTTAAAATATCAAAACATTGCTTGGTTTGTGCCCTGTTTCCTGTTAGAAAATCATCCATTGACAAAAGCCCTGGGGATTTGGACGTATGCCAGGAGAAGGTTTCCCTGCAGGAGGAGCAGTGGAGTTCAAACAGCATCGCCTTCTTCGTGCAAATACCTTTGCTTCCCTCAGAAACTTGGTTGACTTGCTAAGTATGTTATTAAAACAGCCGTGTAATGATGGAAAATTAAAGCAGGGAAAACTAAAGCATCTATGAATAGAAACCAGGGTGGGAGGAGAGGTGTCTAGAGCTCCCCTTTAACAGGAGCCTTTGTGCTTTTGCAGGATGTGGAGCAGTGGCCAAAATGGGAACCAAACGTCAGTGCTGTGATGGGGAGGAGAAATGGCCCTGTCTCCACTAGCCCTGCTTGCTGCCAGCTCTGGCATTGCCACCAGTACTCCTTCGGCTGTGCCAGTGTTGGTATTGAGCAAGGGGCTGTGAGGCACCAGGGACCCCGTGTGCAGCTGTGAGGAGCTGGAGCATGACCTCCAGGAGGGAGCCAGCCCAGTCAGTGTCAATGTGTCACAGCTCAACTGTTGTTGCTCTCAGTGGAAAGCTGCTGCTGCTGGCACCAGTTCAGCTGTATGTTGCTACCATGGCAGGAAGGCCCTTTTCTGGGCAGTAAGTTCCTCTGCAGGCTGGAAAGACCCTCCTGAATTAGTGCTTCAGGGGAACTCTTTCTATTTATTTTTGGAGATAGTCTTCTTCCCCATGAGGGGGGTTCAGACTGCTTCAAAGCTGTCACATATCCCGTTCACACACAGAAGTGCACAGGTGTGGCCCTTTACAGTGCTCCTCTAACACCAGCAAAACAGGGAGGACAGCGTTTGCAGGGACAAAGAGCTGTTCTGTACCTGGTTCATGTTGCTGTGAGAACACAAGAGGTTGTCTCTCTACTTTATTTTGGTTCTTTCCCAGTTGTGGTTTTTTTTTGGTTCTCTGACTGTAGCCTTTGTTTGAGCAGGGTCATACCTGGCACTTCCTCTCACCATTGCCAGCACAAGGTGGCAGAGGCATGATGCTATCTGGGGTGATTTGACAGTTCCCCATCCTGTTCTCAGGGTGATAGTCAGCTGTGTTTCAGTGTCTAATGACACCAGCTGCTAAGTGGCACAAAACATGAACAACCACCTCCTTCCTCCCTGTTACATGTGTTACAAGAGAATAGGACCCTACACCCTTAGCCAGTTCCCAGCGCACACCCTCACTACTATTGACTTTGGGATCCCAACCCAAAATTCATTTAGCTAAAGGGCCTTCTGGAAACCTTCTCCTCCTGCCTTTTCTGTACACACTGGCTCTACTGATACTGGCAGCTGGATTTCAGCAAGTGACAGGACAAGAGGAAAGGGCCTCAAGCTGCACCAGGGGAGGTGTGGGTTGGCCATGAGGAAAAAAGTCTTCCCTGCAAGGGTTGTCAGGGGCTGTCCCAGGCTGCCCAGGGCAGTGGTGGAGTCCCCATTCCTGGAGGGGTTTCAAAGCTGTGGAGATGTGGTGCTGAGGGACATGGTTTAGAGGTGCCTTGGCAGTGCTGGGTTAACAGATGGACTCCATGATCTTAAAGGTCTTTTCCAACCTAAATGATTCCAATTCTATGTCACAGCTGTGCTGTCCACAGGGCTGAGCTGGGGGTCAGCAGTGCTGCTGCACTGCAGTGATTCTGTGCCAGGCCCAGGACATGTGTGTGCATCCTTCATGAATGGGAGTGAATGTGAATGAAATCAAGACAGGGGAAATGAAGATGTCATCAGCTGCTGTTGTGGGCTGCTGCTGTTTCCCCGGAGCCTTCCTGCCTGTAGGACGGCTGCTGGGGCAGTGAGCCTGCTGGGGGAAGGGGATGCTGCTCAAAGCAACAACTTGGCACCAGCGTGGCGAGTGGGAACTGAATGCGAGTAATGCTGACAGTTAAATGGCCTCCTCCTGCCTTTCTCCCAGTCAGGAAGGAAGTAGGTTATTTTTAAATCTGGGTCCCAGGTATGTAACTATACCTAATGCTTTTTCTCATGTAAAACAACGTGGGAAGTGATACGGTAACAGATGCAGTTCCCATGGTCCCTCTGTAAGTACTTTCTCCCCCAAACCCACTTCTCCCCAAAACGTTCAGACACTCAAATGCTGCTCTAGGTAACACTTGGGGTGCTAAGCTGATCTATCAGGGCCCTGGCCATAAGGAGGGACAGCACTGGTTGTGGCAGTCCCCAGTGGGAGTGGTCAGACAATGCTACTGAGCTGTCCTGAGCACTTTGTGCAGTGAAGCGCAGGGTGTGCACATATGCTCCATCTGCTGGGTGGACTGACAGGGCTGGGGTGGGTTCACCCACATCTCATAAGGATGAACATTTATGTTCATCAACTGATGAACATGACTCGAGCATATCCAGAGAAGGGCAATTAAACTGGGGAAGGGTCTAGAGCACAAGTCTGGTGAGGAGCAGCCGAAGGACTTGGGGTTGTTCAGCCTGGAGAAAAGGAGGCTCAGGAGCGACCTTCTCACTCTCAACAACTCCCTGACAGAAGGTTGGAGCCTGGTGGGGTCAGGCTCTTCTCCCAAGGAACAGGCAACAGGACAAAAGGAAACAGCCCCAAGTTGTGCCAGGGAAGGTTTAGGATGGACCTGAGGAACAACTTCCTCCCTGCAAGGGTTGTCAAGGGCTGTCCCAGGCTGCCCAGGGCAGTGGTTTCACCAGAACTCCAGGAGGGATTTCAAAGCCATGGAGATGTGGTGCTGAGGGACAGGGTTTAGTGGTGCCCTGGCAGTGCTGGGTTAATGGTTGGACTTGATGATCTCAAAGGTCTCTTCCAACCACATCAATTCTATGATTTTATGTCCTGATTTGGACTGCGTCTGCCCTGTCCTTGCAGCCCTCCCATGTGCCAGCCTGGGGTTTTGCAAATGTGTAAGTGGGTCTCCTCCCTGACTGTTAGGGCACTGACAGCCCTGAGCAGGCTCACCTGGGGGCCTATCTGGGCTCATCCCACCAGCTGCGCTCCTGACACTGAGTCACAAATGACAACAACATGATGCCCAGCTGAGCACAGCCAGACCTGCTCTGACCATTGCACAGCCAACACCTCTGCTAACACAACAAGAAATTTCTCTGCAAATGAATTCCAGAAGGGCCAGGCATTCTTTGCCTCGGTTATGTCCCCATGCTGGCAATGAGCAGGCAGGAGCTGCACTGGGCAGCTGCAGGGGCTGGCATTGAGCAAAAGCAGATGTGCGCAAGATGCTCCAGAAGGGAGGCGCTGGCAGAGGCACAAAACGCTGTGCTTGGAACAGGGAGCTGGAAAAGTGTCTCTCTGGTCAGACTCCTCGTCTCTTGTAGCAACACTGTTTATTTTGAGGCGCTGGGTGTGCAGCCTCAGGCACTCACTCTGCCTCGGCTGGGAGGCAGCAGCACTGGAGGAGTTGTCCCTGTGTGGGATGGTTGGTGGCACGGTGGAGACTGCACCAGCTCCAGGGCTCACCACATCTGCCCCAGGACAGTCTTGTCCCAGAACAGCCTGATCTGCGTGGCTGGTTTCTGGGGGTTGGAGGCAGGGCATGGCTGAGCCCTCTTTCACCTGATCCTGCGTGTCCAGAGAGTGCCAGGCAAGTGTGACCCGCACAGGGACAGCTTTCTCCTTGAAGGACTTCTCTGTGAAAGAGGAAGTTGTCTTGAAATAACTCCGACACTTCCCTTTTTGCTTTGCAGACTTTGAAGTGTGCTGCAGAGCCTGGCAGCCGCCCCAGCGCTCGCCCGGCACACTCCAACCTCCTCACCGGGCAGAGCAGACCCTGCGATGACTCCTCCGGGACCTCGCTCTGCTCCCCCCATGCTGGATTGGACCTCGACTGCATGTGTGACTCGCCAGGCTCACCAATTCCTGCCCTGAAGAAGCAGGTAAAGTCCTGGAAGGTGCATTGCTCCTGGGTCCTTGTGGAAAGGTAGTGCTTGTCCTCTCTCTTGTCTTCTCTCTGCTCCTTTGAGAGGTTCCTGCTGCTCTGCTGTTTCCCAGTGCACTGCTTTTACCGGGGAGTATTTTGTCTTAGAGGGTGGCAGTGTGTGTGTGAAGCTGCATCCCTGTGGATAAAAAACCCTGGAAAGCTCTTGAACAGAGGCAGTTTGCCTTCCTTTCTTATGGTAAATTAGGGGAGGTGGCGGAAAGGAAGAACATGCTGCTTTTCTGCAGGTAGGGAATATTTGTGCAAGCTTCCCCTGCTGCACCATGCTAGCGAGCAGGATCCTAGTTGGAAACATCATGTTTGTCCTGTAGCCTGTCCCAGGGACCAGTGTGAGGGCTTTGTTGCCTGCACCCCTGGAGAAGACACGGGTACTTTGATGTTGTTACCGCTCTGGCACCCGTTCAAGGACCCCGGCCACTCGCTGCACACACATCCCCCGCACACGCCCCACAGACAGCCAGCAACAGCTGCTGCTCAGCCCAGATGGGGTGAGCAACTTACATCACTGACTTGGGGCTGTTTCAGCACTAGCTCATGATTATTCATTTTGCTCTGTGTCAAACAACTCCCAGTTGCAAGGAACAGAGTCACCTGCCCAGAACCACTCCCAGCCGTTGCCTGCTCTTGCCCTGGCATTGCTGGGGCTCCATACTTTTAGCCTCTTGCCCTGTAAAACAGGCAAGCACCCAGCCCAGGGCTGAGGCCATGCTCCAGATGTTGCTGGGGGTGGTTGGGGTGGTGCATGCTCCAATGCTGTTTGTGCAGCAGTGTGGTCGCCCGGCTTCCCCTCCACTTGGCCTGGGGCCTAGTCTGTCCCTTGGGGGCCCTGAGTGCTACTGCACCAGTGACATGGCAATAAACAGCGATGGTAGTGGTGATAAGGAGGAGAGTGCAGCAACCCTGTCCAGAAAGGAAACTAGAAGAAGAGTTCTTGGGGCCCTAGCTTCAAAAAAAATATAGATAAGACAAGTCTGCACAACAGGCAGGTTTCAGTCCTCCTTCCCCTGTGCCCTGCTAAATATCTTCCTCAGCATCCTCTGGCAGCATCATAGGCTATGAGGCAGAGCTGTTGCACCATGACCGCTTACCACCCTGGGATGCTGTTGCCCTCCCAAGGGAGCTCTCTGAGCACCTGTGCAACTTAGCAGCAGATTTTGTTTCTGTCTCTTGACAAAGCCTGAACACAGAAAAAAAAAAAAAAAATTTCCTCTGGGCTTCAAGGATTGATTTATCACCTCTGAGCATTACACAAACTTTTAGGTGTGTACTTGTTTGGCACTTTAGTCATGGAGCGAGTATGTGACTCCCAAGGCTTTCTCAACCTGTTTCCAATTTCCTCCGTGGATGTCTCAAATCCACAAGACTTTCATTCAGCCTTTACAGCTTAGCGTCCTACTGAACCTCTAAAAGCATGTCCTCTACCTGCAGTGGAAGAAAACATGGATCAGTCTGGTGAAGTACATGGCTATCCTCTACTCTGCCCCATGAATCTGTTAAAGTTGAGCAGCTTTCTCTCAAATATTTATGTGCCCTGAGGAAATAGTTCTAGCACCGAAAGCCTCAGGCTGCTCTGGCAAGACCTGGGCTCGTTGCTTGCAGCAGGCACTGGCCACCACATGGCTCTGTCCTGCAGCCTCTCTTTGCCAGCTTGTGAGGTGCTAGGGCTCCAGCGCTGGCACAAAGCTGTTGTGGCATCAAGTATTGGAGGGCTGCCAATCACAGGATCAGCTGTGGTGGTGTTTCTGCCCCAAAATAGCTTGTCATATAGTTTCATTCTTTTAGTCCTGTTTCCTAAAGAGGCAGAGATATGAGACTTCACTGTCTGTTGCCCCTGCCCATCATTCTGCCCATATTCCTGACTGGATGGCCCCAAGTCAGGCAGAAGACTTTTTGGCACAGGGTGAGATGGCGCAGTGCAGCTAGCAGTGGTTTTACTGGAATTTCCTGGACCTTATGCAACAACATGTTCAGGTTGTCATATGACAGAAACATTGCTTTCTTTATTGCTATAAAAATAAAATAGTTTTCTTCATGGAAGAGCTGTGGGGGAGGTGACGCCCATTCCAGGCACCAACTTGCACATCCCCACTGGAGCAGTTTCCATTTTCTCCTTTGTGTTTAGATGGTTTTGCTCCAGAAGTCCTGTGAATGCTATCTCAGAGCAGTTCTGCTTGTGTTGCACATGGTCTCACCCCACTGGTGACAGGGACCATGATGTAAAGCGGGTTTGCGGCCCCTTTGTCAGGGGTTGTGACATCTTACTGGGATATTCCCACCTCCTCACCAACTTCTGATACAATGGGGTGGGTACGGCTGCTGTCCTGACAGGGCTATAATGACCTTTTAGCAGTCACCTTTGTATGGCTTTGCAACCAGAGGCAGCAGCATCCCCCTTCCCCAGCATCCCCTGTGTGCCCAGCCTGGGAGGGGATTTGACAGAGGGAAGCTCTAATTTTCACAAGAAATGAGAACTCTCCTGCTTCAAGTGTTTGGGAAAGAGCTGACCCAAGAGGACTCTCGGTTTGGTTGTATCTAGCCCTCCTAACACTGACCACATCCCCTATCCAGAAGTGGGGGCTCTCAGAACTTGCTCTTCCAGTTGCTTTCTTGCTTTTGTGAGCTTTGCTGGTGTTAATGGCTGTTCCAAAGGCAGATGCTGTGTCGGCTGAGTCATGTCTTTCTATTTTGAGGTGTGACATGCCTTGAAGACAGCTCCGTCTGTCAAACGTGGTTTGGGCAGGAGCTCTCCAAGGGAGCTGCTGTTGTGAGTGATCTGTGCTGGGGCAGGTTTTGCTTGTGAGTCTCTAGTGTGATTCTTCAGTCAAGACTGGCATTACCGGGGGGTGTTTGTGGTCCTACTGAAAGCAGTGGTTTCTGTTGTTGCGTGTACCATGGAATTAAATCTAGGTATTGACCTTGTCCTCCTGGTGCAACATTATATACTTGACCCTCCCTTGCTAATCTTCTCCTCTTTGTGCTGTTAGCCCTGTAAGCTGTTGTCACATCGTTTGTTCCGCACTGCCAAAGCAATGCCAAGAGCACACCACCAGCCTGGACATCTGCTGACAGTGGGGGAAGGTGCATTGGACCACATGCTGGAGTCACACTGGCTCTGGCCACCTTCCTCCTGTGACTCGCCCCCCCAAGCCCATGGGAAATTGCTCTGTGTCCTCCTTGAGCCCCAGTGATTTCCCATATGTGGTTGGGCAGATGTGGTCACCTGAGTGCAGCTTCCAGCAGAAGCTGAGTGAAAGCTCCTTCTTTATGGAGAGGAACAGCACTGTGTCCCTGTGCAGAGCTAGGGACTGAGGGACCATCACATCTCCTGGGGAGAGAAGACTTAAAGTTATAAATGCCACTAGATTCACTTATGAGGCTTCTGGATACAGGTACACATGTGGTGGTCCCTTAAGGTCTGGTCTCCAGATTGAGCCTGTGGTCAGACAAGGCAGGTGGGTCCAGTGTACTACCACTGGCTGCAGTGCCCGGGAGCTGCAAGGTACAGCAGTGCAACATGGTGGCACCAGCTGAGTCACGTTCATGAACTCCTACCTGAGCACATCTCATTTGCAGACTGGTGAGAGCTGCTTGCTCCACAGCACGGGATGCTGAACGCATCCTGAAACTGCTATTTAAACCCCAAAATCTTTGTATTTGGCCTCTCACAGGCTGGCTGCATTTGGGAGCCTGAGCTCTGCCCGCTTTTATTCCCCTCCCAGGTAGACAGCACTTGCCTGGGCTATTTGCACAAGCAAACCTGGCAGCGTTTTTCAAATCGTGCTTATTTTTTTCTCTCTGATTGTTTTTTCCAAAGCTGATTCTGGGAATGGAAAGAGATGTTAAATCTAAAAAGCTGATGCTTCCGGAAAACTTGTTTCTTTCCTCAGAAAGAATGAAATGTGACGTTGGTGAGGAAGTCTCCAAAGAGTCGTTAGTGTCCAGGAAGCTGCTTAACTTCCACGCCGGCTTTAGCAAAGGGCTCTGGGGCTCATTCAATCCTGATGGCCAGATGCAGGTCTGCTGCAGTGCAAGCTGTGAAGACGTGTCATTAGTGAGATGGCTGTAAGAGCTGTTCTAACCTACTTCTTCCATGGGCATGAGTCTTCTGGAAGGGCCATGTCTTGCCAGAGCCATCAGCAGGCAAGTAGCGCAGCAAAGTGTTGCTGGAAAGCAGAGTCTGAGCTTTGAGATACATTTCCTTGGCAGTGAGAGCCTGAGGGAGAGCATCTGGTTTTATATCAGAGCTGTCTGAAACCACAAACCCTGCCAGGTTTTGAGCTAAGACTGAAAAATCAGTCCAGAGGGGAGCTCTGGGCTGGTCCACAGCATGCATCATCCCTGTGTTTCTTCTGCAGGTCTTCTCCACCGCAGCAATCTGTTCAAATGGGGACAGAAATGAGGGGGGTGATCATTATGGGGGTTTTGAGTTTTATAACAAACTTTTGCTTAATTTTCATTTTAACTGACACACCTTGCTCTGAGATGGCTGATGTAAGGCGAGATGGAGCCAGACCCTGCCCTCGGTGTTTATACTTGGCCATGGTTCAGGTCCTCAGGGGAGCCTGGATCTATTGTTGCCTGGACAGTAAGGAGGACTGGAGGCTGGAAAGCTGCGTTTGTCCCACTTTCCTACCTGAGCTTTGCAGCTGAGCAGCATCTCAGGGGCTGTCTGCTGCAGTTTTGAGCAGCCCATAAGATGCAATGTCAGACCCTCAAGTTGTCTTGGGGAGAGGGAACCCTTCAACTCAAGTGGAGAAGAAATGCCCCTTTGGCTCACATCTGATCCTTGTGCTCCAGCCGCTCTCACCAGAGCTAAAAGGAAACCTGGTCTGGGCAGCCGCCTGGGGCTGTGTAATGTTAGACGGAGCCTCTGATGTCCTACTTTCATAACTGATCTCGCTCAAAGGCAACTGCAGAGAGAAGGGGGAGGGTGGCACAAGAGGGAGGCAAATTCTGGTCTGCTCCACAGGACATCTACCATCTTAAGATGAAACGCTGCAAGTACATGTGCTCATGTGTCTCCCCTTCGGCTGAGCACTTACAGTGTATCACTTCAGGACACTCTGGCGCCGAACAGCTCGCTCGCCACTGCTGATGGTATTTGTACAATCCTTCCTCACAGCGGGAGCAAGTCAGGGTGTCTGCTGCGGGAGTGGGAAGAGTTGGGGTTAGGGCAGTAACTGGTGGTGGAATGGGGGCGAGGGGAGAGGAGCGCAGATGGGGAGCAGCTTTCCATGCTTTGTCCCTGTGCAATATGCGGGTTTTTCTTTGTGAGTGCCTGTAGTTGAGCTGATAAACAACCACAGAAAACCTCAGACGTACCCGTGTAGCAAATTTGTAACTAAATACAGGGCTGCAGGCGGCGTGGAGAAGCTGCCTTTGGAGCGGGACTAAATATAACTCAGAGAAAGCAAACATGTGTACCACGGGCTGCACTTGTCCTGCTGGGTCACTCCTGTCCTTGGGCAAAGCGAGGACATGGGAGAGGAGGCATCCCCCAGGACTTGCCATGGTCAGCACAGGTTCAGACAATGGTGTTTGGGACCCAAGCCAGGGTGTGCTGGGCAGTGGAGGATGCCTGGGTGTGTTGGAGAGCCGAGGCAGGATGGTGCAACCAGGTTTCCCAAGGGAGCCACTCGCTCACCGCTAGCCCAGTTCCCACTGCCAAAGTGTTTGGGTTTAGGCTTTCTTTCATGGTGCCAGATATTTCTGTGTTGCTTGGTCTGTGTCTCGCATGTTTCACCTAGTCCAGGGCTCCTGGAATTGAGTGATTTCCACTAGCTTTTGATGATCTGCGAGATGGAGCAGCAGGTCTTTTGGTGTCTCCGGGTGACAGCCTGAGTCACTTTTCTCCACTAAATAGGATGGGGTTGAGGCAACTCGTGGATGGACACATATCCATCCTTCTGCCATGGGATTTCAATTCCACTCCAGCATCCTCACATACTGAGGGCTTAAAAAGGACTGAGCTTCAGATCAGAGATAAGAGGGAAATATCCTTTCTTTTGACACAGGGACATGCTTTCCTGCAGGGATGGACTGTTCCTGCAGTGGGTGCATGAGGCTGTGGAGGCAATTCCATTGCTGTGCCATGTGCTTGCTGGGAAGTTTGGCTGACTGGGTTTTATCCTAACAGTCAGCAGAATGGAACAGGCTTGGGGTCCTGGGCTGCTCTGGGATGGGATGTGGCCCAGGTGGCCTCCTGGGACTCAGCTCTGGCCCTGGTCAGGCTGGATTCCCCTGCACCTCATAGAGGCTCTTGGATATTTGCTGGAAGTGTGTTGGTAACACTTCCAAAAATCCCTCACCTCTCTTGGTGGTGAGGCTGTGCCTTGCTCTGACTGTCTCCTCTCTTGGTGGTGAGGCTGTGCCTTGATCAGACTGTCTGCTCAGGCTACATCTGCTCAGGGGTGCTTGGAGGCTGGTGGCCAGGTGAGCCCTTTGCTAGTATGGGACCACAAGCGCTGAGTCTGAACCAGGGACCTTTGGGACATGTCCTCACATACATAAGGGTGCTAGCCCATGTCTAGATTGTCTTAATTATAACAAGGGTTGAGTGAGTATGGATCCTTCTTCATGGAGGACAAGAGCAGCTGATGCAGCCCAGCCTAGTCTCTGCATGAGGTAGGAACCAATGACCTTCTGCCTGTATAACCAGCTAGTGCCCACCCAGTCATAGCTGGGACCCTCCAGACACATCCAGAAAGCAAACAGGGTAATGTGTGACCTTCAGAAACTCACTTTGTCACAACATCTTTGGTGTCTGTCCTACAAATGACCATGTCTCAGACAAAGGAGAAGGCATCAGTGTGGTCTCCCCACTATGTCTCCCTGGCTGTAAGCACTGAGGGAGGGGACAACCCTGGAGGAAGGTGACTATTTTCTTCTGAAGGCCTGGGCCAGAGCATGGTGAAAATGGGGAACCCCTGCTCAGAAGGAAGGTGGTTCAGTTGTGTAGGCACTGGGAGGATGGAGAAGTGAGGATGGAGGCAGACAACTGGAGGATCCCAGCCCCAATAGCCTCACCTCCACATGGGGCTGCACTTCATCTTGTATTAGCTTGGCCAAAACAAAGTGGCCATCACAAACTGCTCCCCACCTCTGGACCCCCATTAACAGCTGCCCTGCAGAGGAGGGACGCTGAGGTTGGGTTTGTAGGGTGTTCAGCACCTAATGCTCAGCACCCTTGCAGTTTGGAAGGGAGAATGAGGCTGCAAAGCCTTTTACACCATGGTCTTATCTGCCAGCTCATAGGGTGACCTGTTTTCACTGTGAAGTTCTTAATTTTTAAGAACATAGCTAGGTGGTTCCTATAACTATCCCAAACCCATTGGAGAGATGGCTTTCGAGTCACAAACCCCCTCAGAGTTACTGAAAAGTGGAAGGAGAAATGTGACTTCTCTTCTTGCCTTTCCTCTTAATTTTTTTCTTGAAAATGAAATTGAATGCAGCTGATGCTGTGGGTATTTTAAGAATTGCAGGGAGGAAGCAGGGATTTGCAGCTCTGCAAAGAAGTGGGATGAATGCAGAGAAGACTCTGGTCTTGCTGAGCTGGCAGACAGCAAAACAACCAGTTACGGGATGAAATGTGTCTCATGTCTGCTGCAGGGAAGGGAAGAGATCCAAGAGAGGAGGAGGGAGACAGAAAGCAGAGAAGCCCTCGTGGTTGTGCATCAGGGAACTAAGTGGCTTGTGCCTCTCACTGGCACTTTTGCAGGGTTTGCTTTTAAACTCTGCACCGTCACATTTCTCCTCAACTCATCTGTTGTCTCCCCATGGTCATGTTTGTTGGCTGGAGCTTGTGAGCCTTTCCTGTTCTGGGTAGAAAGCTTGTGGTCACCGGTGAGCTCAGACACATGCACACAGAGCTGAAGGGAGCCCCATCAGCACTCATCAGTGTTGAGTGTGGGCTCTGGTGCAGATGCTGTGGGGATCGCTGCTTCGCCGTCTAGCTCCCACCTGCCAAACCTCGGCCGAGGAACCAGTGCCCTTCAGCTGCACCTGATCCGCTGCCTTCTCCTCCTCCCTCTCTTCCTCCCCGCAATGTGCCTGCTGGGGCAGTCCCGTGCCCCGAAGAGACGGTGATCCTGGGAACTGGAAGGACACAGGGGAAGGTGAGTGCTGCCCAGAGCTGAGCAGGTTTAGGACAGGGTCCTTCCTTGCATGGTCCCTCTGGTCCCACTCACAGCAGAGACGGTGCAGGGACAGACTGTGGTAAGGAATATGATTGATATGATATGATATATGATACAATACACCTGGCCTTCAGGGGAGTGGGGCAGGGGTATCCAGGCCTGTGACCCTCTCTCTTTCAGGTTTGAATTAGTTCTCCAGATACTGGTACCAATGCAGAGTCTATCCTCAGAAATGGGGACAATATCCCCCCACTTTCACCACAGACCAGTCATTTCGGGAGAGATGAGGCAGCAGAGGGACTGTCTGTACTGGGGGCTCTGATGTCCTGTGCTCAAGGGGAGTGTGGTGACATGTGCTGTCAGCAGCAACCCATCTGCTGCACTGGGATGTGGGGAACGGCACAGGTAATGGTGAGGACCTGGTCCCTGAGACTCAGTGAAGTCCCCTTGGCTGAGAGTGTCCCTGCATGAGACATGAGGCCAGCAGTGCAAATCTGGGAGAGAGGACCTGGCTTACCTGGATGCCTGGATGAAAAGGGGGGGCCACAGCACAGCTCAGACATGTCTCCATGCCTGCCATGCCCACAGAGTACCTGGCAAGGTATGGGCATGGGGGGACCCGTGCTCAATGGGTACAAAGTGCAGAGGGGGCTGTAACCAGGGACTTTAGCCCCATGGTCTGTATCCAGAAGGGCTGACCATGGCAAAGGAGCCATCAGGAAGGGTTGTCCCTGCATGTAGAGGGTGCAGGGACATCCATCTCCATCTTCTCCAGAGAAGGAATGGTCCTGGCATCCCAGCATCACATCCCAGCATGTCGCATCTAGTCTCCCAGGCTGTGTCTGGGTAACTGCCTGGCAGGCAGAGGCACACAGGGTGGGTGCTGGGACCTGGTCCTGTCTCAGCAGACCAAGAAACAGCCTGGTGCAGTGATAAGGCTCCTGCTACACCTCAGGTTTCTGTGTGCCAGTGGATGACATGGTTCAGATGGTGGTTGTGTCCCTGCAGTGACACATGGCTTTCAAGAAATCCATCCTGACAGTTGATGTGTTTCATCCATTATGGTCAGCCTCTGCACAGAGCAGTGTCCCTGCTAGGACAGGGAGAGTCAATCTGCTTCCCAGGGGTGCATAGGTTGGGTCTTTGCTCCCTGCCACTCTCTGCTCAGCCAAAGAGGTGCAAGGGTCATATCATCTTGCAGAAATCAGCCTGGCTTCATTAATGTCACTCAAAAGCTACCCAAGCACTTTGGCTGGGGAGCAGACTTGGTCTCCACAGCAAGGAACTGTCTGCAAATGCTCTGCACAAAGCCTCACCGTGTTACTGGGTTTGGATTTGTGTCAGGGTGATTGCAGAGACAGCTGCTGGTGGGCAAGTCCTGATTAAGCTCAGGAGGGAAGGGAAGGTGCATCCCTGTCTGTCATGGTTGGGAGGGCAAACATTATCCAGCTGTCTAAACTGGGGCTGTTGCTGTCCAGCCCTTCCCATCCTCAGCCCTGCATCCTTCCTTTTCCTTTGGTAGCTCTGGTACCCTCACCCTTGGGGAGCAAAGCAGGCAGAAAATGTCCCCGGTGAAAATGTGTGATTTTCTGTGCTGGTTTTATGACCAGTAGCTGGTGTCTGGCAGGATCCAGTATGACCCCAGTATTCCTCACCAGCCTGTTTCTATGCATATCTTTTCATGTCTCTTCTCATTTCCCTGTCCTCCTGCAGACAATGCAACTGGACTCTGAATATGTTGGGGACCAGTTTTTGACATTTTATATTGCATTTTCTTGGGAGACCCGAGCACTTGGAGCAGGCGGGTGGACTGTGGCTTCAATCTCAGCTCCTCTTTGCTGACAGAGAGGAAAGTCGGCGCTTCTTAAGCAGACAGGTCAACCAAGAACTGAAGCTTCTCAGGCAGGAGCTCATGTTGCTCTGGCCCTGTTGAGTCCTATTTTAGACCCGGAAACAGAGCGCTGGTGAGCAAGTTCTATGTTAGGTCACCAACTCTCCTCCCACGCGCAGGCAGGTAGGATGTGGATGTGGAAAACCACCGACACAATTAGCAGCAGACTGCGTTTTGCTTCGGCAGGGCCTCTCTGAGCCCCGAGGTAGATGTGCCAGAGGAGCCCGGCATGAAGCCCTGGTTCTGCTGGTCGCTGCAGGCACCATGGGTCTCCCACAGCATCAGAAACCATTCTGCTTTTCTCAGCAGGAAATGTTGTTTTGAGAACCATGGTGCCAACAGCTCACAGGCTGCCTAACATTGCTCTGGGGTGGTGCTCTTATGCACCCAATGGGTCAGGAGAATCATTCACTTCCCTTCTGTAGCCAGTGATTTAAGGGGGTCATCTGTAATTTTTGAAACTAGGAGGATTAGTTGATGTTCTCCTCCTCTGGCCCAGATGCTGGCACACCAGGAGGCACACCCCATTTCTACCTGTAGAAGCTAAGTCCTGTTTGTCCTCAGCTGCATGGCTGATGCTTGCTGCAGGTTGTCAATGCTGCGCTCAGCCGCAGCCAGACCACTAGAGCATCCTTCCCTTCCTTACTGCTCTGCACCAGGAGTGCTGAGCATTTCCAGGGTGCCTGGCCTGGAGTGGCAGCATGGGTGCAAGGGGGAAGACAAGTTGTTGTGCCATGGGCAGGAGCAAGCTGTAGGCAGCATCACGACTGACCCACCACTTCCATCAGCGTGGGATGAGGAGCGGAAAGTGGTTTGCTGACATAGTAGACACCCTCTGCCCTTCTATGCACCTCTGGTGCACTCCAGGGTGGTGACCTCAGAGGAAAGCACATGTCCATCACCACAGCAGTATCCACGTGCTGCAGAGATGCAATTCTGGAGTTGGTATCAGGCATCAGACTGAGACAGAGGAAGGTTGACATCTCCTCCCCACTTTGTCCTGGCCCAAGCTGCCTGCCAGCTGTGCAGGCAGAGGCAGGGGGTTTACTATAGTAAGCCCCTGACCTGCAGAAGGAGCCTTGTCCTCACCTCCTGTGTCCTCTCCACTTTCAGCTGAAGCAGCGAGCTGCCCCTGTGATGCTGCTGCTTGGTGGGTGGTGGAAATCTGCTGAGGGGGCTCAGTGACAGGCCTTGTTATCCGGCCCCAATGCCAGAAATAAAGGCCACACGGGTCTGGGGTGGGTTTTGAAAACTTCCCATGCTGCAGGAAACCTTTAATGAGCTTCTGAAAGCTGCTGAGAGGAGGATGCTCTTGGGGCTCAAGTGGTGCATGCCAGGAGCCTTCTTGCATGTGTCCATCCATTTGCCCCTCCAGCTGCAGAGCTGTTGGGTTTGCTGATGTATATTTACAGATTTAGGACCTACCTGGGCAGAGTTAGGTCTTAAATCTACACATTAATTAGACTGAATCCTAAATAGAGCAAAGACAAGAGCATGTGTGGCCTGATGGGCTGACTGTGCTGGAGGGATGCAGAGGACTGATGGGACTGCGCTGTCACTGCTGCCTGTGCTGGTCTGGGGACTGCTGGAGGTGGACTCCCTGTTATCAGCCATAAATGTGGGTGTTTCAGGGAAATCATGGAATTTGGAGCTAAAGACTGGTTTTGTTTCCATCTCTAAAGGCAAGAAGAGAGGGCAAATCCTGCCAGCTGGAAAAGCCTCCATCTAGAAAAGCTGAGAGTCATTCTGCTGCTCACTCTGGCTGTAAATACAGGCAGTGTAGTCCTGCAATTGCTGCTGTGCCGATGGATGGGGAGATAGGAGAGGGCAACATGCTGGGGGAGATGCTGCCTTGCTGTGGGCACTTGAGGGGCAGGGCCATGAGGTGCCAGAGAAGTGGACTGGGAGGGACCCGGTTGTGGGGTAGATCACTACAGCCGAGCATCTCAGCGGTGGTGTCTTGAATAGAAGATGTCAGTGTCTCCTCTTTACCGCCACCCCCAGCTGCCCCATGCCCACTCCCCAGCCTGCTTCTGTCACATCATATACAAATCTCCTTTCCTTTCTCCTCAGATCTTAGGATTTTTTTTTTTTTTTCCCTCTACTCTTTCTTTGGAGAGAACAATGCTTGAGGGCAAGGGAAGCCATCCATCTTCAGGCTGGTTTCCCTCTGCAGCATAACCAGCTCCCAAGCTTTCCTCTGGGTTTGTTTCTCTGGGTTGCTGGCTCCGGATGGCAGCAGATCAGCAAACCAAGCACAGAAACCTCATGGAAATTTGGGCTCTTTGTTGTTGGTGGTTTTGGTTTTGTTTTCTTTTTCTGATTGGACTTTGCATTTCAGACTCAGTTTGACTTAACCTGAACATTTGTTCTTAACTCCCAAGGAAGATGAGCTTCCTGATCCTGCCCTGCTCAGTGATGCTGATGCTCTGGGAGCCTTCTTGCTGAGGGGGATTTGGAGACCAAGTGTTCAAATGGGTTCAGCTTTGAGCTGAAGTTTTCTCCAGCAAAATGCAGCCCCTGAGACATGCTGCGCACACCCATAGGGCTCTGCCTCCCCCCTGGACATCCTTCACACTGGGGTCCCATGTCCACACTGTTGCAAGTGGCTTTGTGCTCCCTGCCAAGATTTGGGCAGATCCTGATCTCCACCACCTGCCTGAGCCAAGAATGCTTTTTTTTTTTTTTGCAGGTGAGACACGGGACCCAAGGCCATGCCCATGCGGAGTGAGGAGCAGCTGCACACTCACCCCATCATCGCAGACGCCCCGTCGCTGCTGTGCCCACCCTGTGCTGAAGCCTCAGCTTGGCTATGGAAAGCGCAGGTGGGTGATGCTGAACCCTGCAGGGTGAGGGGATCCCAACCAAATGAACCCATCCCATCTACCTTCTTGCACCTCCATCACCTTATAATAAAATATGTGGGTACCTAAGGAGGATTTGTTGCCACTGGGCAGACCATGCTTTTTGCAAGCTGTTGGCAGATTGTGATGGATAGACAGAAAACAAGGCATGAAGCCACTGAGGGACAGCTGAAAGAGTTGCCATAGAGGGGCACTGAGAAAGCACCAGGTTTGATAACTGTTCACGTTTCAATTTTAAAGCAGCTTTATGTTTTATTGTATTTTTTGTGTATATTTTTTCCCCATCTGTGTTTTGTTTTAACACTACTTCACAAGGTGCTACTGGTCTCCCCGCATCCCAAGGTCAGGGTATCAATGTTGAAACATTTTATTTCATTTCTAAGCCACTACTGTTTGTTGCTGGCAGGTTGAGGCTGTTTTTAGATCAAAGTGCATTTTGTTTGTGTAGGAATGAGAGTTTCAATGCTGTGCTCCACATGAAGAAACCTCAGCCTATCATGACTGTAGTGGCTTTGATTTAGAAAAAGAGGACAGTATTTATATCAGTGCTCAGGAAAAGCTTCCCCTGGTAGTTAAAAACATACACAAATGAAAAGAATAGGAAATTTCAAATAGTCCATTATTGTGTAATTCCCTAGTGCAAAACATCACAGTGAAATTGAGGAGCTTTACAAAATCACTGGAGGGGAAAAAAAAAAAAAAAGAGAGAAAATACAAATTTCCTAGACATTTCCCCAAATGACATGTCCAAAATTAGAAAAGTCCCATTTCAGAGGACATTTTTTGCACTGTAGTTCCTCCCTGCGTGGGTACAATGGCATGAACTGTACCGGCAGAGATGGGGATGGGACTTCCCGTGAACACCCCCCCCCCTTCTCCAGCAAGTGTGAATAATTGTGAACCTGAGCATGTGGTTCTTTTCTAAAACAGCTTCAACTGAAGCCACAGCAGAAAGTCCTCCTCTGCAGAAGAAGCCTGAACCAAGGAATCCTTTGTACTAGTATCCTCAGGGGGATGCACTTCTGTGTGCATCACCAGTGGGAACAGTGGCAATGTCCACTCTCCTGCATGATTAACCTGGGCCACTGCTAAAAGACACAGTAGAAGAGCTAAAATCATATATTTTTTTTTTTTTTTTTTTTTTTCCCCAAACCCATCCCAAGATGATCCATTCAGTCTGCATGGGACAAGGGGCCAGATACTCAAATCTGCCCCATACCCTGCATGATCATGTCTTACTGATCCTCTGCCCACAGGAACACTCACTGGAGATGTCCCTGTTGGGCTGACTCTCCAGTTGAGCTGTAAAATTCCTTCAATATTTTCCTGTAGCTCCCAACTAGCCAGCTCCCAACCCACCTCCCCCAGTCACCATTCCAGCACTGCCTGCTCCACCACTGGATCCAGGCCAGTTAGCTTTATCTCCTTCCAGAGCCAAGGAAGGAGGTTTGAAGGCTGTGGTCCTTGAGCACAACTCTTAAATAGTTGTGCTCACCCTATCCACCTCCTCTGTCCCTCATAGGTAAAGATGAGTGCCCACCTGCCCCTCTGCCATTTCTCCTACGTTAGGGAAGATGGAGCTGCGGCAGAAGAGGGTGTGGAGGGAATGAGAAAATTCAGGGGCAAAACTGGACAGGAAATGTGTTGGTAATGACACCAGTCCCAAAAGGCAACCCCATGTGGATGAGACAACTCGAACTGGGCAGTATGTGTCTGGAGATCCTTTAGAACTTGGATAAATTTCTCTTTGTTTGCATCCTTGCCATGTGGGTGAGGCCTGCTCAGCCACTGCTGGCACTGGTCTGGACCCCACCAGTGAACATGGAGGCAGGAATCTGCCCTGGAAAAGAGCCCTGGGGTATGGTTACCATAAACATCTGAGATCCTCCACTGGATCAGGGCATGTTCTGCCTGCTCTAGCCTACAACTTCCTACAGGAGAACATCACCTAATAATACCAAATTTTACATAATTCCTTTTTTTTTTTTAATTTATTACAAGGGAGCAAGAATCATTTTGCTGATAGGGAAGGAGTAGCTCAGTGTAAGGAGGGACACAAAGACAGGTCGTGGTGGAGTAAAGGGACCTTGCAGCTTTCCTGGACAATACCTTACGTGCTTTTAGGGCTAACTTTTATTTTACCTCTGAGATGTGTCAGTGCGCACGGCCAGCCAGCTGTCATGTGAGCTCACTCATGATCACAAGCCCTTGCCCCACATACAAGTCATATCCTAAACTGGATCTGAGATTGTCAAACTTATTTTTGTCCAGGAGGAGAATGCAGTTTGGTTTTGACATGTACAAAGCGCGTGTGGTGGTTTCAGGCAGAAACCTTGGGTTTCTGACCTTGGGTGCTTGCCTAGGGAAGCAGAAGCTGCTCAGGGTCCATGGGTAGGTGGTCACATGTCAGGGAGATGCTGCAAGGTGTTGTGGGTGGCAGGCAGGAGGTGACATGCCAGCCTGGTGGCTCTTCCTGGGTTTCCCATGAGGAGCAAACTGCTGGTGTGGGCAGCAGACCTTGTTTCAAGAGTGCTCTTTGCAATGAGGCCAGATCTCTGCAGTGCCAAAGTGCAGAGATGTTTCTACTCCTTCACGGTGCCAAGTTGTGGTTTAATTTTGCCACTTTCTATATTTAATGTGTGATTTTTTTTTTTTTTTTTTTGAACATGGGGAAAGAGAGGCTCTGCAGAGCAGTCCTCTGTAGAGCTTCTCTACCACCATGTCCCTGCAGGAGCACTTTGCTTTCCAGTATGGCTCCAGGGGCCACCAGTGCATGGGCTGGCATTTGCCCATAGCTTCAGTGGCCCCGGGGAGAGCTCTGTCCTGTTTCCATTGAGGATCATCCAGGCTTGAAACCTGCTGAGACAGCCATCCTGAGTCCCTGTACTCACCCAAACCAGTGTCTCCTCCGCTGCGGTTGTTCCTGGGTTCCAGTCTCCCAAGGGTGCTGGCCTGGCTGCTCACACCCTTTTTGTCCCCACAGAAGTGGAGTCAGACATCCTGCGCCGTGTGCGCACGTTGCTGCGAGAGCTGGATGGGCACCACCCCGCCTGCCAGTGTGACCGAGGTAAGACAGACCTCCTGGGAGTCAGGACCCACCATCCCCACCGCTGCCTTGCTGGGGCATTTCTTGGCCCCAAACCCCATCACTGCTCCCCTTTCTCAGTCAGTGCCAGGGTGGCAGGACTTGGGGTGGCCTCACCTCCTGGCACTTTCTGCCCTTTCTAACCTGCACTTGGAGGTTCTAAATCTTTGGCAAGCTCCTGGTGTCTGTCATGCACCAGTCTCAGCAGCTTTCATCCCTCCTCTATGTGGATGTTACATGCTTTACACTCTTCACCCTTGAAACGCTGACCCGGGTTGCCCAGAGAGGTGGTCAATGCCCCATCTGTGGAACCATTCCAGATGATGTTGGCTGGGGCTCTGAGCAACCTGCTCTAGTTGCAGGTGTCTCTGCTTGCTGCAGGGGGGTTGGACTGAATGAGCTTTAAAAGTCCCTTCCCACCTAAACCAGTTTGTGATTCTGTGATTCACTCGCAGGGGGTCGGGCATTGAGGTGGGACATGAAATGCCAGTCTGTGATGCTGTTTCCAGCTCTGATACTGACTCCCCACACAGCCCCATCCAACTCACTTAACACCTCTGAGTTGGAGTCTTCTCATCACTCCCTGTGGGGTCATTGCTTTGCCACCACTGCTCAGCTCCTCACTCAAGAGTCATTTGAAATCCCCGTGCTATGGTTTTGGAGAAGGAAACTCATGCTGACCCAGAAAACAGATGGCTACAGCCTCAGGAAACTTAATTTTGAAAAAATTATTTTACTTGGCATGCATACAATATTTTACAGTTAATTAAATCTGATTTTGTCTGGAATGAGCCTTGACACCTGCAGGACTGAGATGCTTTGTGGTCCTTGCTCTGAGTGTGAGCTTTTGTCAGGCAGTGTTCAGATGGCCTGTGCTGGGACCAGCAGGAACCTGGATTCCTTGGGGCAGGTAGTGAAAGCCAGCAGTCACAGAGCAACAGAGGGAACAGGAAACAAACGTCACCAACATTGCCCTCCCTTGCTTTCCTCCAGCACCCCAGTCCTAGGATCTCTAGGACCATTATTCAAAGGTTTCCCTGTGTTAGGTGTACGATACATCCATGCTGCGTCCACAATTAGGTAGCAGTGTGGCTTGTCCTGTGCAGAGGATCAATGATTGAAGCAGAGAAGCCTTGTTTAGCTCTGGTAGTGATGTCAGTGTAACATCCCAGTGAGTGATTTTTGCAGCAGCATTGCCCAGGTCTCCCGATTCCTCTGTGAAATGCTGCCCCTGATTCATCGCCACTTTGCTTGGCAACCTGATGTCTTTCTTGGCTTGCTTTTCTCAGGAATGCTGCGATGGACCCTGCATAAAAAAATTGACCAGAATCCTAGTAACAGCTCTATCCTGGTCAGGATCCTGGTGAAGGAACTGGAAAGGGTGAGTACAGTATCAGTATCTAAAAGGCGGGTGTCAAGAGGATGGGGCCAGACTCTTCTCAGTGGTGGCCAGCAACAGGACAAGGGGCAATGGGTGCAAACTGGAAGCCAGGAGGTTCCATCTGAACAGGGGGAGAAAATTCTTTTTTGTGAGGGTGGCAGAGCCTGACCCAGGCTGCTCAGAGAGGCTGTGGAATCTTCTTCTCTGGAGAGATTCCAAACCTGCCTGGACAATGCGATCCTGGGCCCCCTGCTCTGGGTGACCCTCCTAGAGCAGGGGGTTGGATGGGATGACCTCCAGAGGTCCCTTCCTACCCCACCATGCTGGGATTCTGTGAAAAACTCTATGGGACCCCAGGGCAGAGCTGTACCTTGTCCCTGGCTGACAGCTGCAGGAATCAGGCTTTAGCCCAAAAGTAACAGGGAGCCATGGGCAGAGCAGTGGATCTTTCCAAGGTTTCTCAATGCTGCAGCAGCCAAAGGCAGCCAGGCTTTGCAGTTTGCAAATAGCACAGTGTGACACACTTCTGACCACCCCCAAATGTTCCTCATTCTACCCCAGCCAGCTATAGTCACAGGTAGAGTGGAAATTTCTCCTGCATGTCAACTCATTTTTGCCTCAGTGGGTGTCAGAGAAGAAAATCTAACCCAGTATCCTGTCCTGAGAGCATCTGATGGAGACTTTGCAATGGATTTTTTGTTTCATTGATTTGTCTTGTCATTTTCTGGTCTTGTGTAGAAACCTTCAGTACCCTCATCATCCTGGTGTCACCCGGATTGTGGTTTCATGAGCTGTCATGTGTAGAAGTAGCACATTTGGGTTTTTTTATGAGCCTGCCTCATTCTACCCAGTGCCCTCTCATTCTGGTGCAGGGTTGAAACACCCATGTCCCCCTGTCACTTCCTCCCGCCACGCTGGTGAGGAGCTCCTGATAGTCATCCTTTGTGCAGAAACCTCCCCATTCTATTTTTTTCTACATCTTTGCTATTTTTCCTTCTGAGCTGGAAGGATGGAGCCACCTTGCTTGATGTTGCTTAGCTCTGGGAGGGCCAAGCACCCTCTGTAGAGGCTGCCACCTCCCTCCATCAACACTGCTCTGTATTGCACACTTAAGTCGGTGTCAGCCCAGTGCAGATCCCTGTGAACACCACACAGTTATTCCTAAGCTGTGGTTCCTGCCTCTAAGCAGCTCTGAGGCCATTTCCAAGCTGTCTCTCTTGGGCTAAGGTGGTTTAGTTTCCACTAGTGCCTTAGGGAGGGATCTTATCAAGTGGCTTTTACAAATCCAGATAGACAGGACCACACACATCATCCTCAGCTACGGGTGCAGGAATTCCTTTGAACTCTGCTTTCCTCTGCAAATCCATGTCCATCCCTCCCCGTTACACTTATTATCGCTCTGCTACTCTTATCTCTCCTTGCCCAGGAGGGGTATTGAGACTCCTGGTCTGTAATTCCCTTCATGTCCCCCAAGCTTTTCTTGGAAATTAGTTTCACTTTGTTGTTGTTGTTTTTTTTTTTTCATTCCTCTGGTGCTGCAGCAGCCCTGAGCAGTCAGTACCAGCCATGGATGATGAATTAGCAATTTCATGCTTGATTCCCATGGTGCCCTGGGCAAATATCAACTGATCTCAGCAATTCACTATTATTCATTTTATTGATCATTTCCAAAGCTTTGCTACCATCAGTTCCATTTAACTCAGATCCATCAGCAGGGCAGCCCTGAAGAAAGGTGCTGGAAATATCTTTGGGGTGGAAATATCATTCCCAGGAGTTGCTGGAACTGTTGTTAGAGCCAAACCATTATGCAGGGAGGGGTTGGAGCTGTGTCACCTTGGGCATCCATCTGGCTTCCCATGGGCCAGGATGGGGATGCAAGAGGATCTTTCCTAGTTCACTCCGGTCCCACACCCACCAAATGTAAGACAGGCTCTTCCCGGAGCTTTTTATTTCCATATGAGTTTTTGCCACAGAAAGGAGCTCCTTAATGAGCTCAGTTAGAAAATTTTTCTTGCCCTATCCCACCATGGCTGCTACTTATGCCCTGCACATCTCTTGGTGTGCAAACCACATTCCTGTAGCAGCTCCTGGAGCCTTCACGTCCCTACAGCAACCTCCAGCCCTGCGGATTGACAGTGACCATGGCAGTGTGGTCCATCGCCCAACACTGCTCCCCAGGGCTTGGCTTGCATAGGATGTCCACCATGCAGGACCTGTCTGCCCCAGAGGCATCCTGCCCACACTGACCCGGGGAGCAGGTCAGGTGAATGCCAGGGTGAATGCTTGTGCTCACCTTGTGTGTCTGGGATGCTAAGCAGACATATCTCAGCACATCCTGAGGGCTCTGGTGGCTTCTCCAGTTCTGCTCTCTGCTGCTGCCAGTGCCTCTGCCCTACCCAGCATCCTGCTAGGTGCTGCCTACACTGACTTGTGCATTTTGGTTCCACAGGCAGAACGAGGTGACTTCAGACATTACATCATCCCCTTGCTGCACACACTGATGTACACCTTGATAAAGGTAACCCACTGTAGGCTTTGCTGGGGCAAGATCCAGGGAAATCAGAGGCCACAGGAGGGGTTACCTGAAGCCACTCAGCACCTATTCCTGTGCTGAAATATTCCAGTACCTGCCCAGCAAAGCCCTGGGACTACTATGAGTGGACTCAGCTGTGCATTTCCCAATGTGCTAGGCTGAGACAGCATCATTTATGACATGTGTGGGAGTGACAGGTCCTTCCAGCTCATCCCCTTTTCTGGAGGTGTTCAGGTGCCTGATGATACAGGAAGACACAACTCAGCAACAATATCTGCCCACAGCCCTTCAGTGGGTTTTACTGGAGGCTTCCAAACCATTTCAGGGCCTGATTCTACTTCATATATTGCATCTAGGCCCCTATTGATTTTGGTGTAGCTCTGTGCTCTCCCACCCCAGGGTCTGTTGTGGGGAAAGCCCCATTAGGGATCACTGACTATGGCATCTCCTTATCTGCCCCTTTCTGGCTCCAGGCTCCCTCCATCTCCGACGAGCTCTGCAGCAGAGTGTACGATTTCTGTAAGAAGCTGCTCACCCTGCCCAAGCCTTTCTGCACCATTGGCTTGGACTATGCCTTCAGGCTGAAGATGGAAAGGACAGCACCAGGTATGAGGGTTTCTCCACTCTGCCAGTGCATGGCATGGTGAAGGGCCTGGGTCCTTGGGGCAATGGTTGTGGGGCTTTGAGGGGCTTCCATATCTGAGCTGGCCTTTGCCTAATGCAGAAAGCAATGGCAGGGATTTCTGTAGGGGGCTGGCAAACACTTAGAGGTCTTATGGATATATTTGCATGGGAGGGTTCCCCACTCCTGATTTCGGGTTGCTGCACCTTAGCTACTAGCAGAAAACCTTGAGATCTTCCCGCTGTTGGTGTAGGTGAGTGAAGTCCAGCCCCTCTAAGGGTAGGTAAATGTACACCCTCTGGCTATATAGGAAACAGGGTGCTTATGCTCCCAGCCTGGGTGTCTTAGTAAATTTTGTGCAGGTCTCCTTTTAGCAAAGTGATGTCTCCATCTGAGATTGGGTTACAGGCTGCCGGGCATGAGCTCTCCCTCCACTACCTGTGCATCAGGTTTTAGGCAGTGAAATGCCATGTGTTTCTGCAGAGAGCAGTCCCTTTTAGGAAGCAAGCCAGAGGACAAGACTAATTTTGTTTTTCTGTACATTGTTCATTAAAGTTCTTCTTGTTAAAGTTTTCTTTAATATGGGTCTTTAAAAGCAATCCTTTAAAACAGTGCCATGTGCAGATGCCTTGTGAGGTGGAGGTAAAAGATGAGAAAC
Organism: Ceryle rudis; assembly: GCA_033439905.1. NCBI lineage: Eukaryota > Metazoa > Chordata > Aves > Coraciiformes > Cerylidae > Ceryle > Ceryle rudis. The sequence goes on along the minus strand of JAAGNO010005875.1, from coordinate 15,624 downwards.
CTTGTGGGAAATTAGAAAGTGCCATTATTGGTAGTCTCAGCCCATAACCATCACCATCATCCTTCACTCTTGCCTGATACCACTTTGCCTGGAGCTTCAAGGTCCACCTGAGTGCTGGTAAAAGAATGATTCAATGTGGAGAGAGGGGGATCTCCAGCAGGGCTTCTCTCAGAGCACCACAAGATTCACAAGATGATTGCACCTGAACAATACAGGGTGGATGTATCTTCCCCACCCCAGAGCTGGGTGAGGGTCCATCTCTCCTCCTTCAGACAAATGTTGCGTTCTTCACATCCTCCTAAGTGCTGACCCCTGGTGTGGCTCCGTGGATGAAGGCCAGGAGTAGAGCTCTTCCTCCTCCTTCCTACTCCGCTCCCAAGCTCATAATCCACTAAACAAAGGAAGGCAAATACAGGAAATTGTCCCTGAATAGAAGGGGGGGTTCTTTTTATGTAGTGTGGCCTGTCTTTGTCCTTGATTATTTTTAACTCTGAGACCAATTCTTGGCTCTTCTACATCATCTCTCCAGCAATGAGTGTTCGTGACTTGGCAGACTCACACTCAGCCTTTACACCCGGGAGCAGCGCAGAGCTGTTCCAGTGAGTTGTGTTGTTATTTCTCATGCTCTGACTCCCGTGTGTTTATCCTTTTGTGTTTGCCAGGTACCTTGTACCAAAGAATGGTCATTTCTGAACAGAGTCTCAGAAGTGACCCATACCCTTATCGGGAAAAGTGAGTATCACCTCTTCAAATGTGTTGTTGTGTTTCTTTTATAGTCCCACAGTGAAATCTGTCCTTTTCCCGTGCTCTGAATTAATGCCAGACGGAATGGACAATTTGGACATATACCATATGGCAGCACATGGTCTGCGGGGGGACACGCAATTCTGTGGCATCCAGTGCCCTGTTAAAATGGGCTTTGTACTGGGAGAAGCATTTTCCTCCCCCATGTCCCAGTTTATTTCTGTGATCCTGACAGGCAGGGAGCTTCTCTTGGTGGGGAGACAGGGCAGAGAAGGGGGCTATCAGCAGCAACCCTTTTTCTCTGCACGGGGTGATAGATACATGAGCTGCTTCTTCCAGCCCTGATGTCAGTAATAAGAAGTCCTCATCTCATCTCCCTCTCTTCATATCCTCCTGCCCCACGCAGGATTTTCATCTTTGCTGATCCAGAGCTGCTCTCTGAAGCCATCTGCAATGCACTGGTCAACGACACGGAGGCAGCTCAGGTCTCCCAGAGCCCCCGGGCATGCATGTGCTACGTGATCATCCATGCCATGCAGGCGGCCCTGGGTGAGGGCTGCAACATCAGTGGCTTGAGGGCAAGCCTCCAGGTAATTGACAGCACTGCTGCACTACCATGTATTGTTTTCCAATGGTGCTGCTCTTACTGGACACCTCAGAGAGGGGGAAGTTGTTTTGGCAAGTGGAGAGACACCCTGCCCCAGCTCCCTGCTCCTCACTGCTGGTCCCCAGTAGCCTCAGTGTTACTTGCAAGGCTGGGGGGCTACAAGCAGAGCTGGTATTAAAATAAATAATTCTTCAGACATAAAAGAGTTTTTGCAGTGGGAGCCAGAGGGTTTGAATTTTCAGTTTGTGTGCTCAGTTTTGCAGAGCAAAGTTGGGCACTGTGACTGAAATACAGGTTCCTCTGTAGGCCACTGGTCATTGCAAAAACACCTCAAAGGAAATGTTTCATGCAGCCTTCTCCAAAACCTCCTTTGAGGAGCTGTGGGGCCACAGTAAGACAACTAATCTAGTTCAGAAAGACAACTTTGCAGAGGCTCTCAGTGGTTTCCACTCCAAGGACACCTTTGTGAATCTGCTGTCTTTATCTCCTGAGGGCTACTTGAGCTGCCAGCTCTGCTGCTGACTCCCAGCTTGTGGCAGCTGGGAGCACAGTAGCCACCAGCTGCAAACATACCAGAAAAAAGCTTTAAGCAGCCAGCATGACCAGTGTCTCTCCTCCTCCAGCCTTCCCTGAGGAGAGGAGGACATTTGTGTCCTCTGCTGCAAAACAACAATTTTGGCAGGACTCGTTTGTCCTCTTCCTGCCCACTCCCATGTCCTGCACATGGAACATCTCCTCTTTTCCCACCTCCGGGTGTTAATAGCTGCTCCTTGCAACAGGACATGCCCACAAGCGATGTTGAGCACTGGTTCCAGCAAGTGGTGGCAGCAGTTGAGTATGTAGGAAATGAGGTGAGCACAGACCGTGGCCAGCACACAGCGAGGCTGGAGAAGATTTACCACACCATCCTTGGCTCCTCGCAAACAGGTAAGCTCCCATTGCGCCAGCCATGCATGGTGAGTTAAGGCCACCTCCCATCTGCCTCTGCTTCAGCAGCACCCATCACCAGTATTAAGTCCTTGCAGCCTGGCTCCTTGCAGTGACCTGGTGTCCAGGCTGGAAGACTGCATGTGGCAGTGGAAGACAGATTTGTCACCTGAGGAAAGGGACTATGGCAATCTCTGCTGCTAATTAGTTGTCCTGCGGCCTGGGGACGTGTCTCCATCATTTGCAAAGGGGCCGTAGATGTCAACTGGTTGGACAGATTCTCTAGGGCTCTACTGGTGTAAGATACATCTTGCCATGGCCTAGACTGGAGAGACACTGTGCACCACTCCCTAAGACCTCCTTGCAGTGATGGGGTGGAGGTCCTGCCATCTCCTTCTAGCCATGGCAGTGGATGACTCTGTTCCAGCCTGGTGCTATCAGGGCTACACAGACTATAGCAAGTGACCCCATCTGTCATGGCTCCTCACACAAATCTGGGGTAGACCAGAGGGAAATGAGGGACGTTTCCCTCTTCCTGGCTACTCCTAGTGGAAGGTTACTTCATCCTAATCCCCTTCCCAAAAAGAGCTGAAGACTGTTCCAGTGCAAGGTATGAAGAGGAACAGCCAGTGGTGCAAGGAGAGGACTGGGACCATCTCCGTTTGGTGTCAGAGAGCTATTAAATTGTCTCACTGCTTCTTGCAGAGCCATAATGGGTTAAAATTCGTCAGTGATGGTGGGGCTTGAGGGCTCCCTTGCATCTCAACTGAGATAGCCGAGGGAGGTCCTGCTATGTGTGTTGGAGGACCAGTGCTAGAAGGTTTTAGTTGTTCTGCAATCCCTCTGCTGTCTGCAGCAAGGCAAGGTCCTTCACTTGCCCATGCCTTAGTTTCCTTACCTTCATTTTTCCCTTCCACTGATGGTGTAGGTACCTTCTTATGGCTCAATTCATGAGAGCAGAGATCTGTAATTACAGCCTCAGGTCTGACCAGAAGGTACTCAGGGTGGGAGAGCCCATGGGGCTCACCATAGGCTATCTCAGCCAGCATCTGAAGCACAACACCACTGGGGGTTTGTGCATCTCTGTAGAAAAACTGCTCCTGCGTGTTACAAGCTTCTTGTTTCCCACAGGAGATGCTCCCCTGGGAGGGCTGCAGGGTGCCCCTCTGCCCAATCCCAATATCAGCTTTCACCTCTGGACAGAAGATGACCAGCTCTGTGAGTGCCCCGGGGACGCTGAGGGGAGTTCAGATGGTTCCTAAGGCTGGGAATCCTGTGCAAAATATGTCCCTTAGCCTTGATTCTTGATCAGTGAGTTTCACATCTTCACCCAAGGGCCAGACTCATGGAGGCTCATGCTGACTGCACCAGCCTTCCTCCTTGTGGAGTGTCGGGGTCAGATCTGGCTGTTGGGTGGGAGAGGGGTGAAGGAGATGAGGAGAGGACCCCCGTGGGACAGGCTGCAGCAGGATGTGTCCAAAGTACCTCATTTGAGTGATATTGATCTCTATTCATGGTGTAATGTGAAATGGGACTGAAGGACATACTCCTCCTGGACTGGTGGAGGTATTTACTCCATTGGTTTGGATGAGAAGAGGGGACCCAGGGCACAACTAAGGCTCAGCCTGGCTTTGGTTGTATTTTCCTCCTTGAGCTCCCTTCTTCCTGCAGGGAAGGAACTGGTGCTGTTTATCCGCCCGCTGTCGCAGAGCTGCGAGCCTGACTGCCTAAGCCAGGACTTGGACAACTTTGAGATCCAGGATATCATTTCAGGCTGCGAGTGCTGTGAGCAGACCCGTTTCTCCGTGCTCTCCACTGACAGTGGCATCGAACGAGACCTGCCCGTGGCAGCTGAGGATTCCTTCACCCCTTGCAGTGCTGAAATGGAACAATCCCGGCTCCACAGGAAGGGTGGCATTAAAAAAAAGCCATTGCCACTGGAGACTGTGGCCTTTCTGCAGGCTGGCTGCAATGGTTCTGGGACAAAGCCCCCAGTGAAGCTGCAGAGGAGACTGGGCATCCCCCCAGACCCTACAGCCCCACTTCAGAGGCTGCACACTGCCCGCGTTGTTCTGCTGGGGGACGACCGGATCCTGGGGCGCCTGGCCCAAGCCTACCACTCTTTGAGGTAACCAGTGGCCACAACCTCTTTGGCTCTGAGGGCTTAGAGGAAGGGAAGACAGTGTGGGGACTGTGCTCTTCAGCCTGTTGAAGCAGCCAAGGTGGCTGGGCATGGGATTAGGCTCCAGCATTACCTGAGACAGGATGGGACCCAGGTGTTTTACACCCAAATGCCTCTGACTTCACTGGCTGCATGGCACCATTTGGCTCTGTTGGCTCAAAAGGTGCACACAGAGAGTTTTTTCCCTTTTGTCCAATGAACAATGGACAAGGTAAGATGTTTTCCTATGCCAAAGGGAAAAATCCTAAAGAAAAGCAAAGCTATTTTCCAGCTGTCTCTTCCCAGCTGTACCACCTGGGCCAGGAGAGCAGCATGGGCTGTTTTGGATCATGGTGCAGGCAGCAGCCTGGGGAGCAGAGCTGGGTGCAGAGGGAACCACCAGCCCCAGCCAAGAGTCTGTCTGTGGGATGCCTCTTACCCCCATCATCTCCCCTTGCTAGATTTGGGAACCCAGGGGAATTACTGCCATCCTGTCACAATGGGCAAAGCAGAGAGGAGAGGAGGGCATGTGCTCCTCTTGCAGAGCAGCTGTGGTTCCCTGGCACCACCCAGTCTTGGCCAAGAGCCATATTCTTCCACCTTCCCCTCGTGACACAGCTATATATTTTTCCATTTCAAGAAAACGAGAAACACGGAGAGTTTTCCTGACTCCTAGGCTGAACCTGCAGTTCTACTACATCCCAGTGGTGATGGGGCAGCCAAACACCTCGGCTGTTATGGTGAGTCTGGGCTCTGCTGCTGGCTGCCAACAATTGGCGGTGTTCTTGGAGGAAGGGCAAGGGAGAAGTTACAGGAATTCAGATCCCTTACTGCTTTATTCCTAGAACAAGGAGGATGGGAGCCAAAAGAGGGCATCTGGGCTCAGTTTGCAGACTGGCTTTGTGAATACATAAGCCCCAGAGCCATTCAGGTTGCTCCAGCCACCCTGATGGTGGGGTCCAGCCCAGACATTGGTGTTCAGTTTTGCTGTAGAAGGATTGAGGGAGCTTTAGCAAAGGACTGATGCTTTTCTTACCTCCCAAACAGAGGAAGTAGTTGCCACTTACTGAGGGCTTTGCCTGCTTGGTCATGGCCCCAGTTTTAATTCTGCAAGTCACTACCTTCCAAATTTATCCTGGGCACAATCTTTTCCCCTCTACAGCCTCAAGACAACGATAAACAGTACTGCACCTGTTGCAATACTTTAAGCTGGCCCAGAGCTGGCTGTGAGTCCTGGCAAACATGCGATTATAAAAATGAGTATTTCTTCTTTCCATTCTTCACTTAAGTTTTGTCCTTGAGCACCTGCTTAATGAATGCTGCAGGAAATGTTTTGCCATGTTCTCTGGATCAAGCAGGGAAGGGGGAGGGATGGGGGGAGCTGCTCACAGGGCATTTGTGCCCCAGTTCCCTCAGCCTCCTCTATGGTTCCTGGTATTTTGAGTCATGACTGTAGTGAGCTGTATGTTTCTCTTACAGGACCACGTTGCCATGGGCCGGGAGGAGCTCTGCGAGGTGGCCGCGTACCTGGGCAGAGCCGACCCGTGGTATGAGAGCAACATCAACACGCTGTGCCACATGATTCCCAAGCTGGCCACCATGGTATGAGGGAAACCTTCCCACCTCCCCATCCCGGCCCATTTCCCAAACACAACTGCCACGGTTGAGAACATGCTCATGCTCTTCAGGGCTCCTCCATGCCCCATATATAGGCTTTCTCCCTGCAAACCCACCCCATGGCCTGTCATCGGGGAAGGTGCTTGTGGTTGACACTTCCGCAGCCCACAAGACCCATTTGCTGCAGTGGATTTTTTTGGGCAGGGGACAGGAAATGGCAGCTTTCAAGAAAGAAAATGTAAATGAGGCATTTGCTGAAATACCCCCATCTCCCATTTCCTGGCAGCTTGAGCCACCATCGATAGCCTACAAAAAGGCTAGTAGGTGGGCACAAGCCTTCTCTTGTCCCCTTTGCTTTGACTAGTTATAGTAGAGTGGCTCAGGGCTGCCCTGGGCGGGAGCTCACTGCTGACCACTGATCTAAGAAGGCATGAGGGTTTGCAGCAGTGTTTTTTTGAGAAGTGACTATAGCTGATGCATGATGTGATTTTGCCCCCCCAGCCTTCCTCTCCAAGCAAACATCTTGTGACTGATCTGTTCATCACTGACGTGATCTCCTACTATGTTCGCATGGGCATCCAGCCCATCTGCTTCCAGGTCTATGCTGTGAAGGTGGGTGCCACCTCTCTTGTGCCATCTCAAGCCCTGCTGCAGGGTGGAGCTGTGCAAAGTCAGCACGGTCTGGGGCCTTAAGCAGCTCTGAGCCTGGATCTGTGTGCTCCCCAGCCTGTCCCCTCCTTGCCAGGTCCCCAGATCTAGTGACTCCATGTGGCACAGCTCAGACAGAGTTAATGAACCTGGGAAGGGTATTTCAGGATTTCAGCAAAGTGAGCCTTGAAATGACCCCATAAGGACACAGATTTCCTGCTTTGCTGGATCTGGGTTTGCTCAGGAGCTCTGGCACCTCCTGCTGCTTTCAGTGCTGTGAGCAAACAGGGATTTTCTGAGTGACTTTGACAAAACTTTCCTGTACCTTGCAGGGGCTTTGCAGGGCTTCCTGAAACACTGCTTTATTTCCTGCCAGCTTTTCTTGGAAATGGTATCAGATTGAGACCTGGCATTTGATCTGACAGCAAAGGACTTCTGTATTTGGTCATGTAACATCAACCCCCCATTTGCTCCTCTGGCACTTTTCCTCTTTCAAAGCTTAGGGTGGCACTGATGCACCTATCTCCTTTTAATCTACACATAGCCAGCGGGGTAACCGACTGCAGCAAAGGAGCAGCCTTTACATGAACAAATGGGCTTCTGGCTTGCAAGAAGCTGGAAGAGCTTTGGTAACTGCTGGTAGAGCATCACCAGGACTTGATCTAATGATAAGTAGCTTGTGAACTCTTGGAGCACCTGGTCCTCAGCTTGTGTGGCTGGGGACTTCGGATTTTTGGTGAATTTTTATTTCACTCATTTCTCCTCCAAGGCAAATATAAAAAGTGAGCAAGAGAGTGGGTGATTCAAGGAGGGGAAGAGGAACTGACTCCAGATGTGGTTTTCAGATAGAGGCACCTAACCTACCCTGTTGTCATACAGTCTGTGATGCTGCTTCATATGGAAACACTAAGCCTGTGCTTTTTGGTTAAGACCACGTTGTTCCTCTTTGGCTGCGGAGACTTTTCTAGGAAGTGAGGGTTAAGTTCCACAGAAAGTGGTTGTAGGTCTGGGAGAGGTTCTCTGGGACCGTCTCTTCATATTTTGCTCAAAACAAGCCCATGAAAATAAAATAATAGGTTTGAAGTGAACAGTTGGCTTAAGTGTATCACATAGAAATGACATGCCTTGAAGCTAAGCCAACATCTGCAGTCAGGTCTGGGAAGCTACTCTCCTTGACCTGGGTTCCCCATGGGTGGATGGCTGGGAACAGACTCATCTGTGAGTGTACAGTGACACCCAGTGGCAGGGAACTCTCCCTGTGGCTCTCCTGGCCAGGTCCACCAGCCTCCTAGCAAGGCCTGACATGCTCCTGGGCTTTCAAAAGCAGAGCAAGAGCAGTTCATTCCATAGGCCTCCTGGCTGCCACGATGGTGGCCATCAAAGGTCATAGATTCCCTTTGATGATGTCAAACTATAGGTGCTCTGGAGAATCTTTTGATGTCACAAGCCCAATATGACATCACAGGGTGACTGATGAGAAGCTGTTCTTAGAAATTTTCCTTTCTTTCAGATTTTCTTCAATGACCCAGCACAGGAGCCAGTTGAGGATGTGTTCCTCACAGAGCTGCGCACCCAGGTGCGGGACAGCATCTCCCACAGAGGTGCGTGCATGTGCCCAGGTTGAGCTCTGCAGCAGGGGCTGCCACCCTGGGCAGGGCTCCTGCCAGCCCCAGCTCCCACTTGTCCTGTTCCCTCAGCCTGTGACAGTCAAGGTCATGCCATGGAGCAATGACCCTTGCTCTCTGATGAGCGGGAGGCTTCCCTAAACATCTCCATCGCTCTCTCAGGCACATGATACTAGGCTAAACAAAAGACCTTGCAGTCACTGGCTTTTGGTCTCAACCAGGTTTTGTAGACTGCACCTTTGGTTGGCTCCGGGGCCCTCTGAAACTGCACCAGCACCATATTTTTGTTGAGGAAACAAGCTGGGCTTCACATCCCCTTTGCCAGATGTTTTCCCTTTTAGAAAGTCAGCTTCCTTATGTTGCCAGTGATGGAACAAGGCTTGAGGCTGGACCATTAGAGAGGTCACACCCAGCCCTTCCATCAGTGCACCCCAGTGTCTGATCCAATGGATGTCTGCCATTACAGCTGGGTACAGACCTTCAAGTGAGTCCATCTCACTGGACTTGTTGAGTGCACAGAGCGTCAGCCCTTGTAGGCAGGAAACAAGGGCTGGTGTGACAGATCATGACTGCTGTGTGATGGATGCAGGAAGGGGCTCATTCCATAGAAGTACCCCTCTGCTGACCATAGAGACAGGTGGGATGAATGAAACCTCAACCATACCCGATTCCCTCCTTGCAGAGTTAAGCATGACCAAGAAGAAAATGACCCTGGATGGCCCTGGCATAGATCTCACAGTAACATACAGAAAGGTAAGTGGGGCTCTCAGCAGTCTATAAATGTCCCTGCTCACAGGTATCCCCAGCATGGCACAGATCTCCTAAAAGGAGCACTCTGGCCCTCCTTCTTTTCTCTGGAATTGCACTCCAGGAGAGGACGGAGAAGTCGTGGTGAACTTTAAAAGCCTGTTAGATAACACTGCACTTGTGAAAAACAGTCCCCAGACCTCTCCATGTCTAACCTCTGCCAGGGTGAACTAACAGAGCCCTTCCTGCAGGTTGTGGTGAGCGACCGGGCAAAGGAGCTGACCACATCCCTGCACTCCACGGGTCTGGTGATGAAAGCCATCCCTGCTGATGAGGTTGAAGGTGGGTTCTTCCTGTTTGGAACCATGTGAAGAGAGTTTGTTGAGTTTTCTGGCGGTCAACAGAGTAAATCTAACCATGGTACTTAGTGCCATTTGTGCCTGGGCTGTGGGGGTTGAATTAGTCACTTGCATATACTGGTGTCACCATGGTCTGTGTTTGGGTGTTTTCTCATGAATGACATGCCTGGACCCCAGTGGCATGGGGTTCAGCATAACCAAAATCTAGTCTTGGCAGCATCTTCCTCTTGCTGCAGCCTTCCTCTTTCACCTTGCCTTTAGCATAGCCTCTGAGGTTCCCACCCTGAGTGTGATCCCACACAAAACCTTATCCCACAGAGCTTGCTAGAGTCCTTTTCTGATATCCTGTGTAACCAGTGAACCTCTGGCAGTGTAGCCAAATATGGGATCCAGCACCATCCCCACTCAAAGCTGTGCTTGTGCCATTGTCTAAAGCTAACATGCTGCTTCTATTGCAGACCTGGTGTGTCTGAATGTAAACATCACTGAAATTGTTAGGATCAATAACTTGTCGGGACGATCGTTCTCAGTAAGTAGCTGTGGATAGTCATGGATCTGGAGGGGTTGGTCAATGGGTGGAAATCCCTTATGACAACAGTGAAAGGGGAAACACTCAAGTCTTTGGAGCCACCCTTCTGAGAGAGTGCTTTGCAATTACTTTCCATGACAGTATCTGGATTTTTGAGCTAAAGATCCAAATGCCATCTCTGCTGGTCAATACCCAACTGAATTCTCTCAGGAGAACCTGAAGAATGGAGCTGCTGCTGACTTCATTCTGTGACCCGAGGGACAAAGTGGAGAAGTAAAGCTTAGCCCAAGTCATTGTGGCTCTATTTGGGTACACAAGAGGGTCTGTAGTTTTGTTATCAACTCCATTAGCTCCATACCACCAGCTGCAGTGCCTTCCACAGACCCCACGTGTTAATCCCCACAGAGCTCATGAGAATAGAGGCCCTTTAAAGGAGAAATAGTTTAACAAAGCATAAATGAGAAGCAGGAACTACAATGAATCTAGCTACCATCTCAGAAAGACAGATCTGCAAGAGATGGGACTGAAAACTTGTGGTCCTGTCCTTTTTGTTTTACATGACAGTTCAAGTAGAGCATGGAGGACATGCTGCCCCATGGGAAGGTATCACTGTAGTTTGGGTAGCATTGAGTATTATTGTCATTTGGGTCCTGGAGCCCCTAGTCTCTCAGCTGATGTTTTTAGGTAGCCAGCATGCTTTTGCTTATTTTCACTTGGCTCTTGGAAACACCAAGGTACTGCAGCCCATGCTGCCCACCAGGATACACCATGGCCCCAGAGAACAGATCGTGCCCCACATCAGACATCCCAAACCTTGCAACCTGTGCAAGCATTGACAGCTAGGAAAGTTTGCCCTTGCAAAATTTGACCAGGTTGTGATTACAGAAAAAGGACAAGAGAGACACTTCCCGCCTTAAAGAATTCACCTTGCATCACATCTGAGGTTAAAAAAAAAAGAAAAAAAAAAAAAGAAAAAAAAGAGAAATGTCATCATTTGTCCCCTTCATACCCACCCATCACTGTGCAGCCAAGGGAAGGGAAGTGACACACTCACTGGGCTCTTCCTTCCCTCTCAACCCAGGCTGTGGCAAACAGGTTGAAAACACGCAATATCAAAATCAGGAGCACAGAGCAGAGGCCCTTCACAGTGTTTCTGGACAAGGACAGCAGAAGAGCCTACAGGAATGTGATCAGGTGAGAATGCCATGTGCGCCAGGCTCTCCATGTCTTGCCAGTGACCTTGATCCCCCTCTGGAAGGGGTCCCAAGGTAGCAGAGATTTTTTCAAGGGAGTCCTAGTCTTGATCCTCATACATGACAGAAAACTTGTGGGCAAATACATTGCTTCTCCAGGGAAAGTGGGGCAGAGTGGGGCTGTCCTACCTTTGTGTTTTCAGGTGATGATGTGAGAAACAAAGTGGTTCTTCCATTTTAAGTAAGGTGCTGTCGTTAAGACAGAAGGGTAGGTACCTCCAGGGACAAAGAGATCATAGATCACCTTAGTTATATTGTGCAGCTGATGTTCTCTCCACTGAATACATTCCTCAGCAGGGTATCTCAGGCATATGAAGATAGGGGGAGAGAACTCAGCCCTGTGAAAATAGCAGGGATTGATGGGCCTTTAGTAGTTGCAGTGATATATGATGTGTTAGAAGCAAACAGCCAGGTGCTTCAAGGTCCATGGGCCACATGGAACATACGTAAAATGTGAATTTCTGTGAATTGAACCGAGCCAGGCTAAGGATACTGGGTTTGTAGTCAAACTCTAATACATGTCAGCTCATCTTTCAGCCTGGAAAAGAGAAGGCTCCTCGGAGACTTTATTTCAGCCTTCCAGTATCTGAAGGGGACCTACAGGAAAGCAAGGGAGGGACTCTTTACAAGGGCTTGTAGTGGTAGGAAAAGGGGCAATGGCTTCAAACTGGAAGAGGGGAGATTTAGATAAGATATTAGGAAGAAGTTCTTCACTCTCAGGGTGTTGAGACACTGGAACAGGTTGCTCAGGGAAGCTGTGGATGCTCCATCCCTGGAAGTGTTGAAGAGGGGAAGTGTGTCTAGTGAGAGGTGTTCCTCCCTGTGGCCGAGGGGTTGGGCTAAATGCTCTTTGAGGTCCCTTCCAACCCAAACCGTTCTATGATTCTATGATCTTTTTGGTTAAAACCAGTTGAAAAAGCTCAAAATCTCAATACAACAGCCCTCCCTCAGCAGCCACTGGAGAGACCTGATGTTCAGTCTAAGATCAGACTCTGGCCCTCAAGGGCAGATTTGCACTTGCAGTAAATATGTTCTTGTGCTCTTGCAGCGTGGAAGTGTCTCCTTGCCTGGAGCCTAGCTACTGCATGCAAAAGACAAGGACAATGAAATTCAACCTGCATGAAACAGATGTGGGACTTGTGAAATACATGCCCAAGTCTCTGCTGTTGCCTATCAACACATTTGCAGGCGTCATCCAGTGAAGAAAATGAGAAAAGGCTGCTGTGAGAGATGTCATGGGTCATCACAGAAGAGGTGGAAAAAGAAAACACACTAAAAGCCACAAACAGTGATTTTACAACTGTAATGGTGTAAAAAGCCACAACAGAGGAGGTGGGTAGAGCTCAGAGAAGACAGCTGTGCCCTGCTGAGAGATAGTGATGCCTGCAGCCAACACGCCCCTGCCAAAGGGCAGAGCCTGGCTGAAGAACTGAGTTTTTTGCACAAGACAGAGAAAACCTTTGAGTGTCTTCATTTTGGGAAGAGTGGCTAACATATGTTTGAGGTGATGGTGCTCACTCTGCTTGTGGATCACAGAGCAGGTGCTATTGGTAATATTTATTAGGGTGATATCTCACAGCCCAGCAGGGGATCAGGACCTGTCAGGCCCGGTTCTGCCCAGCAAACTCTTTTTTTTTTCTGGCACAGGGTTGTGTATTTGGGAAAACCAGCAATTATTCCCCTCACTGATTGAGGACACCTCACTATAAGCCTGACCACAACTGTGAGAGCATGTATGTGTTCAATGCAGCTTCTGTGGAAGTCAGTGGAAAACCTGCTGTTGTTTCAGAGCGGCCACACAAAGTAATGATGAATGGTGTGAAACAGGGACATGGGAAATCTGGTGTGATATTTGGCGGTGGTGGATAGGGAAAGAACAGTGCAGACTGCCTAGGCAGTGCTGTGGGATGTACTCAGCTGTGAATTGTATTGATCTGCTTGGAAAAGAAAGCTTCATTGAGCAGACACCTTTGAGTCCACCTGGGATTTCACCATGGCTTTGCTATGCAACCACTACACATCTGGCCTGCGGCCTTATGAGTGCTGGTTGTGTTCCTCCAGTGGTACCTCCCAGGAACAACCACCCACAACCTCAGCAGCAAGGGACCTCCACTGCAAGGTCAGCCAGTAACACTTCTGCATCCCAGTCTGCCTCGCAGTCCTGGTTTGGTCTGTGCCTGGGATTGATGGATGGGCATCCATCAATGGCATGGAAGAAACATGGTGTGTATTATTGACTTTCTGAATGTGGTCTGCAGTTTCTGGAGAGTCTCTGGGAGTCTTCCCTAAAATCACATTGGAGGGGACTTGGGAGCATTTCTTCTAGGATAGTCATGTTTTTGTTCTCCTGGCTCCCAGATAACTCATCACTGGGGTTGCCTTCACTCTGGGAGTGCTTGCTTGAATCAGCAGCCCAAAGAAAGTCCTTTAGCTCTGTGCACAGCAACTCTTTGCAGTCATCTCTGGCTGTCACCGATGGGGAATTCCCAGACCCAGCTCTGTCCTACAGGGTGATGATGTCCGAGCTGCAGCAGCACTGGTAAACCCCTCTGTTAGCCCTGGTGGCCGGGGACAAATTCACCTCTCTGCCCTGTCTGTGCTGGGTCTGACCAGCCCTGGGGAGCTGTGTCTCTGGAAAATCACTTCTGTTTAACTGCCCACATGTGGAGAAGGAGCCCACCTCCAGGTGTCCCAGTCTGGGGTACTGGAGAGGAGTTTCCCCTTCCACAGAACTGCTCTGAGCTTGGGAGTTGTCTTGGCTGGTTTGGCCCCAAGGAAATCTTCCTTGCATTTCTTGCCATGTGCCTCAGACTTCCCTGGTCCCTCTCTCCGTCAGCAAGAACAGGGCTGCTGTATGCCTGCTCCTGTCCTGCACTGTCATCTGCCACAACAGGCATTGTCACTTCCTGTTCCCAAGCTGAAGGTGTATTCAGTCCCACTCTGAAAGTGCCATGAAGTCCAAAACAACTACTGAAATAAGCTACTGGCGGGCACAGCAATGTAAAAAGCCTCTGTGCCAAGGAAGGGCTGAGAGCCCTGCAGCTGTTGAGCTGGAGAAGAGAAGACTGAGAGGAGATCGGATCAATGCTCATCAATAGCTAAAGGGCCCATGGGGGGCAAGAGGATGGGGTCAGACTCTTGTCAGTGGTGCCCAGTGACAGGACAAGGGGTAACAGGCACAAACTGGAACCCAGGAGGTTCCATCTGAACAGGTGGAAAGCTTCTCTCCTGTGAGGGTGCCAGAACCATGGCCCAAGCTGCTCAGAAAGGTTGTGGAGTCTCCTTCTCTGGAGAGATTCCAAACCTGCCTGGACAATGTGATTCTGAGTGACCCTGCTGGAGCAGGGGCATGGGACCAGATGATCTCCAGAGGTCCCTTCCAACCCCCACCATTCTGTGTTCCTATTCAGTTCTTCCGTACTGTTTTTTACCTTGTAAGTCAAAAATTGTTGATGTCTACTGATGCCAGACTGCAGCAGCAAATATTTTGGTCCTGAAAGAAGCTGAAGTTAGACAGGAGCCTCAGAAAAAAATCAGGAGACACCTGCTTGCACCAGCTGTTTTCCTCTGTGAGCTGCTGCATAGGGCAACACAGGGTTTAAGGGGTGATCAGTGGCTCTTCACACCCTGGGGCTTCACTGGGGCGTTCATATACCCTGGCATGCGTGGCAAATGCTTACAAAGCCAAGACACCATGCATGGTCTACGGTGTCAAGAGTTTACTCTGTACAGTTGTAAATGATGTAGATGGATTATAAGTTATTTGTATAGGTGTCAGAGATGACTTGTGTCAGAAGGTGCAATACTTTCAATGCCAAGTAAAGAAAAAAACCAAATACAAACAAAATCAGACAATTTTGTTGGCCTTTTTTAACCTTTTTTTTTTTTTTTTTAATGTTTGCGTGTGGCTGAGGTGGGTGGGGAATATGCTGGTAGGAACAGAAAGCCATCAGTGTCATTTGGCCCTCTATGGCTGATGTTTTCTCCCCAACTTGGGGTTACCTGCTGCATTAACAGAAAGAGACTTCATGGCCAAAGAATTCTTTTGTAAAGGGATGGGCATAAAAGGCCGAACTGCAGAAACTGGAAGCAGCAGTCTCTACCCCTGTGCTAGCTGCCCCTCAAGTCCCCACTGTGCTGCTACACTCT
The DNA here is from genome assembly GCA_033439905.1 of Ceryle rudis. Classification (NCBI taxonomy): domain Eukaryota; kingdom Metazoa; phylum Chordata; class Aves; order Coraciiformes; family Cerylidae; genus Ceryle; species Ceryle rudis. Next base: position 258 of record JAAGNO010005875.1, on the reverse strand, counting down.
GTTCCCACAGTCTGCTCCCTGCAAATTCTTTGTCAACGGTTAGTGCTGAGCCTGGCAGTAGATGGATGACAGACACTCTCTATTAACTCCTCTCCCTTCCCAAAGGGGAAGAGAAAGGGATTAAGGGAGAGAAACATGCATTGGAAAAACAACAACAAAAAAAACCAAACCAAAACCCCATGCACCTTTAATTAAAATAACAATAATAATAATAATAAAGAAATATATATAAATATATACAAAGCCAGTATTGAATCC